>BPLS01028666.1:0-19931 GCA_019656275.1 Rhododendron kiyosumense | reverse complement strand
TGATGACAATGAGCATGAGACTGAGGGTGATGATGATGCAGTCAGTCCTAGAAATAGTATTAGTGATAGTGATCTTGAGTACTTTGCCGATGGAGATAAGTTGGAGAGTGGTCACATTAGCATTGAGTTGGAGAGTGAGACATTTGTGGGTCGTTCTAAACTTGTGACATTGAAGGAAATGGGGTGGAATGGTAGTGGTAATGGGTGTAACTATAGCTGTGGAGAAGGTACATCACATGGAAAGGGGAAAGAAGTTGAGTTTGATGACATTGATAATCCAAATAATTCATCAGATGAAGAGGGTAAAGTTGAATTTACTAAATATTTTGAGGATAGAGACATGGAAAGGCTAGACCTTGAGTTGGGTATGATATTTGCCAATGCTACGTTATTTAGGGTTGCACTTAGGAAGCATACCATCTAAAATGGGACTAAGTTTATCTTTGTAAAGAATGATGGTGATAGGGTGACAATTGTTTGTTCCAATGGATGTGGATGGAGAGTCCATGTTAGTTACTTCCAAGACACCAAGTCATTTCAAATCAAAAGCTTAGTTAACCATCCATGCAGCTGTCCTAGACAATACAGGCTTAGGCATGCTAACTCTGCATGGTTAGCAAGAGCATACATGGACAGGTTGATTGATGATCCCTATTGGAAGGTCAGTGCTTTGAGAAAGGCAACAAAAAAGGAACACATGGTAGAGGTCGTTGATAGTCAAGCCTATAAGGCTAAAAAGAGGGCACTAGAAGCAATTGAGGGCAACCATAGACAACAATATTGGAGGCTAAGGGGCTACTATGAAATGATTAGGAGGCAAAACCATAGCTCAATTGCATTATAAAGGGTGGAGAGGCCACCACTTAACACATCCCCTATCTTCCAAAGGATGTTTGTGGTGTATGCTGCAAAATCAAGGGGTTTCTTAGTTGGTTGTAGACCTATAATTGGGCTTGATGAATGTCACTTGAAGGCCCATTTGGTGGTCAACTTTTGAGTGCTATTAGGATGGATGCCAATGAATAAATGTACCCATTAGCAATAGCTATGGTTGAAGCTGAGACTATGGATAGCTTGATGTGATTTTTTGATAATCTACTTGGTGTAATATGGAGACTTCAAGAGAAAGAATTGACATTTATCTTAGATAGACAAAAGGTATGTTATAAACTGTTTAAATTATTTGGTTATACTTGGTGTAAACTTTTATTTTTTTGCATAAATGTACTTGTTCCTTGATTGTTTTTTTGTAGGGTTTGGTTGAGATTGTCAATCAAATGCGGCTAAGTGTAGACCACAGATTCTGTGTAAGACATATGTATGCCAAGTTCAAGCTTCTATATAAGAGAAAGAACTTGAAAGACCTTATATGGGCTACTGCTCGTTCATACACCATTCAAGAATGGAACGATAATATGCAGCAAATCAAAGCTATCAACAAAGAGGCATTTGAATGGTTGATAAAAGTGCCTGCTAATTTGTGGAATAGAACAATGTTTAGCACAAGGCCTAAGTATGAAATGCTAGTAAATAACATCTCTGAGTCATTCAATCAATACATAAAAGATGCAAAGATTAACCAATTATAATGATGATGGAGATGATCAGAAGGCAACTTAGGAGCAAACTTGAGGAGAAAAGAAGTTGGATTGCAACATGCAATAGAGTCATATGTCCCAAGATTCAATCAACTTTGGAGAAGTTGAAAGAGGAAACTCGATTATGGGAAGCAATATATGCTGGGAATGGGATATATGAAGTGAGAATGGTATGATGACACATGTTTCTGACTTGGCAAGGCACAGTTGCAGTTGTAGAAAGTGAAACGTCACTGGTATTCCATGCCCACATGGGATTACTGCTATAGTGAAAAACAAAAGGCAACCTGAGGCTTTTGTCCATGAATTTTTTCACAAGGAATCATATGTGAGGTCTTATGCAAAAATTATTAATTCTATACCAGACCAAACCCAATGGGTACACACTGAATATGATGCAATTATGGCTCCACCATTAAGAAGGCCATCTGGTAGGCCAAAAAAGCTAAGAAGGAGAGCTGTTGATGAGCCTAAGAATCCAAATGCGGTTAGGAGGACCCACCAGTCTTTAAGGTGTAGCAATTGCCAGGAATTTGGTCATAACACAAGAACTTGCAAAGGCCAGTTGCAGCAAATAGAGGCAGAAGGAGAGGAAGAGGGAAGGGGACTTTAAACAGAGGAAAAGATGAATTTTTCCTTTTTGCAGATGCAAATGATGTCTACCATTTATGGAAATGAGCTTTCAAGGCCTAACACTACTGCTTCTGTAACTATTTCCTTTTTAACTTCTTGAACATATGTTATACTTCTATTATTGTTCTAAAATGTAGGCTTTACTTTAATTTTGTAGATACAAAGAATGTCCACCACACATGGAAATGTATACTTCTCAAGGGAAGATGGTGCTGGCCCCTCACAAAGTTCATCAAGCATGGCTCCAACACAAAGCTCAATAATCACTCAATCATCTTCTTAAGTCCCCACTTCCACACCAAGCTCTGCAATGGCATTATATGGATATGCAACATTTTAGTACTTTGGTAAGCATTGTGGACCATATTTAAGTATTAACTAAGTTATATAATTATGTGTTGCTAGCATATGCAGACTGCTTGTGGACTTGTACCTATTTTGCTGGCAATAGATGTTTTGCCATAGTTAAATTATGTAACAATGTGCTACTGGTATATGCAAACAGCTTGTGGGCCTATTTTTGGACTAGTTTATGGACCTATTTTGTTGGTAATAAATGTTTTGCCATAGCTAAGTTATGTAACAATGTACTGCTAGTATATGCAGATAGCTTTTGGACCTGTTTATGGACATATTTTGCAGGCATTTGAACTTATAGCACTACCATTTTATGTAAATATGTGTATGGCATTAACACTTTATGGCTCAATTCTGATCGCTTTTATAGCATGCAATTTATAAATGTACCGGTTTATGGCACAATTCTGATCTATTTAGCCGCTTATGTCTTGCAATTTTGATATGCACAAATGGAGCAATTTGAAACCTGTTTGAATACACTTTGCAGTACCAGTATATATCACCACCAATTTATAAGCAATTTTAATGTTTTCAGAGCAAGTCAGAGCCAAACTTTTCATTATATTTACTTTGAAATTGCGATAAAAGATGATTTTAAGGTAGGACCAAGTCATTGCCTAAACTTCAAGCTTTATACATGTACCACATAAAATAGAAAACACAAAATACCCAAACAAATTTTAATTCATTTTTCCCCGATTCCTAATCTAAAACTCTTTTAAAGCATATAACTCATGAATCTCCTTCTCCATTGTTTCAATCTTTATCTGCATTGTAATCGTTTTTATCTGCAATTATTCACTAATGTTTACGGATGATGAACTCTCACATTGTTGTTCAATAGTCCTCAAAGTCGTTGCATTTGTCTGAACCTTCATTGGCCCCAAATCACTCATTTCTTACGAAATAGAAGGCTCATACTAGTAGAAGAACCCGCAATCCTTTTTCGTCTATGACACAATTACAATAACGTCAAGTTAGGGTTTCAGTTGAAACCAAGAACAACTAAAATATGACAATGCAGCTTACCTTATATTTTGTACATCCGAAGAACCTTCGATCTGGATTCTTTTGTGTGCTAGATTTTTTTAATGGTGTTGGTTCTCCACAGAAACACAAAATGCTAAAATCAAGAACATCTCTGCCATTGTCACTGAAATTGCTTCCTTCCATAAAGAAGAGAGAGGGAGGGAGGGAGGATTGAAGCGAGTTGATCATATATATATATATATATATATATCAGTTGCAGTTGCAAACACGATAAAGGGTTTTCTTCCACTTTCCCTTTTCCATATAAAAGGGGAGAAGAGGGCAAAGTTATCCAAGATTTGATTTTTGTCCAAATCCTTGAGGGATTGCAAATGGTCATCCAATAGTTTTTCTGTTTTTGGTAGTTGGAAGTGGTTTAATTAAGTGTTGAAATTTGTAGTATGATGGGGCATTCTGTGGCCGGGTGGTAGTTTGAGGGGGATTTCTGTAATTTCCCATGTTCACAATTAACTGTGTTAAAATTAACTATTACACCCTCCATCCCATGTATAATGAAAAATTATAATAGCAATTTACAATTTATAATGCCTTTCAAAATTTAAAATTTATAATGCAAAAAATAAAAAAAAGTACCTACACCCAAAAAATCATTTTTTGTTTACACATAAGTTCACATTCAATATTCTTGTTCGATAAATATCGTCGAGTAAATTTCAAAAATATTTATTTTTTCAAAACCAAATATTTGCAATAAAATTTATAGACATTTTAAGATTTAAAATAAAAAGGGGAGACGGAAATGAAAATGTTTAAATGACACGTAGGCTCCGTTTGTTTGACCGTAAAATATTTTTCTGTCAAACATTTTACTCATTTTCCGATGTTTGGTTGCACAAATTATGAGTAAAATATTTTCATTTGTAAAATAATTTTCCTCAGTCGGGGTAAAACAACTTACAGTCAAAACGTATGTAAGTCATTTTCCAGTGCCACCTCCCGTTGCTTCTAGCCTTCCACTACCCAACCACATTTGTCATCCATAATCCATCCAGTCATGCATGATTTTCTCTCTCTCTCTCTCTCTCTCTCTCTCTCTCTCCAATTTCTAATTTTCTGAGCCATCTCTCTCTCTAGTATATATATATAATCCAATTTTACTTGCGTGTATTACATTTTCTGAGCCATCCATCCATTCATTCATTGTTTCTTTGAAATTATTTTTCATATGCCAACCAAACACCGAAAAATAAAATTTTAAAAGTTGATTTTTTGAAAAAATATTTTACATGAAAAATATTTTACATTGTAAAACATTTTACATCAAACCAAACGGAGCCGTAGTTCGTACAAGAAGGAAAAAAGAAGAGTAATTAATTTATTATTTGTGGCATGAGTGTGCCAAAATATGGTACACTAAAGAAATCTTTAATAAAATACTAGTACAAGGAACATGCGCCAAGAAGAAAAAAAAGTTTCAATGCAACTTTTATTTGTAACTCTCTCTCTCTCTCTCATGATGTGGGTTCAATGTATGTGTGGGACCCACCCCATGTAAGAGATGTGTTACCATGGGTGGAGCTATGTTGGGGCCTGGGGGAGCCTCGGCCTTGAGTTTAATTTTTTATTATTTATACTACTGATTTTGAATATTATCGATAATTATTCATATATAGGTACTCATCATTTTAATAATTTTAGTTTGATTTGATAAACAAACCCCAGTTATTCCACATTTTTATTTTTCAATTTTTTCCTAAATAAAAAATTTACATGTGATTGTTAAAGTAGCCTAAAAAAACCAAAATGATTAGTATATCTTAACTGCATTAGGTTAGAATCATTTTAATGTACAAATTTAATAAATTGAAAAACAAACTTTATGATATAATAAATATACATTCTGATGAAAAATATCTGTCTATTAAGCATGCCCCATTGGATCAAAATCCTAGCTCTGCCATTGGGCATTACAAATAACCGTTGCTGCGTCGCATTGAAAATTTTCTCAGGAGGGAGAGAGGAGATGCCTGTGTAAAAAGAACCTTGTCAGCAATGTACACTTTTGGAATTATGCGCCTAGGACCTGATTGGGCAAAATCAACTAAGATAGGACCGGCCCGGAAGAAACCCAAGGGAAAAAAATAATGTTATGCAAATTATTTTCACATTGAAAAATATTTTCCATATTCAAATACTTTACATCGAAACTTAGCACAGTGTTGGTACGAGTAATGCTCTCATGATATTGAGAAACACTTTATGCATGTACAACACAAATTTCAACCATCTTGATTAATTTTTATTTACATCAATCAAGAGCTGGGATTCCTACAATTACCAAATTTGATTATTCCCCTGTACATTTCCACCTCCGCAGTCAACTTGATCCATCCTTATTTAGATCAAATCAAGAGCTGGGACTGCAACAAATATCGAGTTTGATCTTTCTACTGTACATTCCTCGTGCACCTTTGCACTCAATGTTTTGTGTTCGTATCTACTGGCAGCATATCTTCCGTTTCTATGTACAGTTTACCACTTAGCCAAACCTAATTGCCAGTGATACCAAGGAAATGTCAAATGCTTGTACCCCATGCATGTTTTCACTCCTTCAAGGGACTAGGTGACAGAAGTGGCCTCGTTTGTGTTGATACTCAATCAAAAACGCGTTATTCTTGGGGATCCATAGGGAGTTTGGGACGTAAACTGGAAGTTTTCACGCCATGGCTCGGAACTGCACTGGGGCATGGATCTTGTGCGAAACCCTGGGCAGTATTCAATCAAATTGAGACCATTTTGCCCAACTAAAGCAAGAGGTGGCTGGGGAGGAGACAGAGAACTCCTCTTGTACGCTGGTCCAGATTGTTGCAATGGCCTTGAACAAGGAGACACAGGCAAAGACGAGGTCATTCTTGCGCTGTTCCAGTGCACAAAAAGCATGGTTGAAGTTACTTCAATCTTCGAAGTCTCAAATGGGGATATAGAAAGAGAACAAGAATAATAGTCAAATGGGTTTTCGTTTTTTAGTATATTACTGACTTTTAAGATTATTTCTCCATATAGGGAAGGGTTATAGCGTTGAACTACTACCTCGGGCTCATCAAAGCACTTGTAGTAACATGGCCTCCATTGCAAAAATATGTGTTTCTACCACAGGAGTGTAACTCCAACGCTGTCTGCTTCAAAAGAAAAGGCAGCAAAAAGAAACTTTAGTAAGAGTCTAAGACAGCAAAACCACAAGGCAATAACCAAATTAAGAGCACTAGAAGTTGACATTCTTCCATCCTTTTTAAAAATTTTGTGAGCGACTAAGAATTTCAGAATTGGATGACTTGGTCAAGTAAATCATATGAAGAATGATAAGTTCAATAGTTTCTTTTTCCAGGGAGACTCGCTTGGTGGTATATATAGTTTCATAAACTAGCACGTAGGGTTTAAAAGCCCAGCCCGCACTACTTCTTAAAATCCAGGTATTAAGAGGAGGGAAATTGGGGTCTTATAACCAGCATAGACGGGGCATGTCCAGGCAATGTGGGACACATTCTAGCACACCCTCCTGGACCACAACACATGGCAACCAGACAATAATCCACCACCAAACAAAGGCCCAACCAAGCTCTGATATCAAGTTGAAAAGCCCAGCCCACACTGCTCCTTAAAACCCAGGTATTAAGAAGAGGGAAACTAGGTCTTATAACCAGCATAGACGGGGCATGTCTAGGCGATGTGGGATACATTTCAACACTTAGGACATATGATATCACAGGGTTTTCACAGCTATCTCCACACAATGTTCATGGAGACATTTAGGACAACAACAATTCATTGAAACTGTACACAAGATCACAACAACTGCTCAAACTGGAACGCAAGATAGATGATCACAAATGTGCTATTCTACAGATGATAAAATGCCTATTCCCAAATATAATGCTATGTTTATGAATATGAATTATTAAACACACGAAAAAAGATTCCATACTCGACAAGGGGATGCTAGTTGTGTCTTTGTTCGTTCCTACATAACCAAAGCAGTTTGGAGGGCAATTTCTTACCAGTGCTGCATTGTTAGACGTCTTTACTCCCAGCCTGATGGGGCAGAGTGGCTTGGGTTGCTATGGTTATTATCTTTGGCAGGTGACCAAAAAATAAATATTTTTGGATGCCCGGAAATAGTGTGTGATCTTAGGACCAATGTTGCATCATTTCATTTCTTTTCTGTTAAGGTCACGGATCACAATGCCCGGGCATGCAACAATTGATCAATTCAATCATTAATGTTAAGAACCAACAAAGCTCCCTGGATGTACTATAACTGATCCTCTGAACACGAAGCTAACCCTTCCTCGATACTTAAACCAAAATATGCTATGGAAAGATCTTTCAGAAATAGCATCAGATAGAATGCACAAGAATGAACGTCTATATGTCAGCAGAAGTGAGAAGGTAAGGAAATCCAAGTAAAACATTCGGCATTGATTGAAATATAACGGTTCTTTAAAGGATTACCGGTGTGCGACTTCCATCACGATTATAAGGAAAGGCTTCCTTGGGTAAGTTGGCATTGGCAACTCTTGTGGTCACTTGGTCTCGAACAAACAGGTGATCTAGTAGCTGTAAGGCAGTAGGTCGTGCCAATGGATCTTGTTGCAAACATAGGTTTAAGAAACTTTTGGCATCACATGAAAGATGGTCCGGAATTGCAGGATTTTCTCTGCTGTTTCCAATTTTAAAAATTGCTGCCACCTGCAGACTCAAAAGCAATCTAAAGATTTTGGTACCACAAACATATTCAATATAGGGCAACAAAGATCGAATCTAAGAGCTATATCTCACCCCTTCAAACTGACTCCAAGGTGGTTTTGATGTTGCCATTTCAATAATTGTGCACCCTAAGCTCCAAATATCCACTGGAAGGCTGTAACCATTTGTATTCATCACAACCTGAGCTTAGACAGAAACATGAGTACCTCAAATTTTTTTTGTGTGTGTGTGTGTGTGCGCGTGCGTGCGTGTGTGTGTGTGTGTGTGTGTGTGAGAGAGAGAGAGAGAGAGAGAGAGAGAGAGAGAGAGAGAGAGAGGTACCTCCGGTGCCATCCAGTAAGGACTTCCTTTGAAGGAACGTATTGGAGAACAACGGGTTGTCTGATTCAGGAAAATCAGGAATTTACTCCAGGTTTTATAACCAATTGAAAAGGAAATGTTTTCAGTTTTAGGAAATCACAAGGAGAAAACTATAATGTTGCAACCATAAGGGTGAACAGGTCCATCTTCACAAATCACAGAAACTACATGCAAAATTAGCAAAAAGTACATACACCTATACTTTCTATCTTCCTAAATGACTTTTGTACATGGAACTAAACAAAAAAAATCTCATATGCAAGTAATGAAATGTGTGTCCTTGGTACTAAGACAAGACATACATGTTTTGCCATGCCAAAGTCTGCAAGCTTGATTTCTCCATTAGAATCTACCAAAATGTTTGCCCCTTTGATATCTCTGGCCAATAAAATATTCAAAGAAATCTTTGAGGTAGCAGGAAATATAAACAAAATTATTTAGTGCCAGTAACAACAATTACCTATGCACAGTGTTCCGTCCATGTAAGTAGGCAAGCCCGTAGAGAATCTGCCTAGTGTAATTTTGGATAACAGGTTCCCTAAATGCCCCATATTCTTGAAGTAATTTGTTGATGGAACCACCGGAGACATATTCCAAATAAACGGATAACTTATCAGCACCCTGAGAAATGGAACAAAAATTGTTGTTGTACATTAATGCCGGGCATTCATGGTTTATTAAATGGATGGGCAGAGTTCCCTGCAAAGATAATGATATTGACATAGGATATTGAACTAGCTCATACCAGTTCACTTCCGTAATATTGAACAATATTTGGATGTGAAAGCTGACTAAGTAAAATGATCTCCTGCTCACAAGAGCATACAATAAGAAACTAAACAGAAACAGAAGGTGGTACTGGCATGACGCGGTAAAATTCCAAAAATTAAAAAAAAAAAAAGGGAAAGAAAACCTGGTTCAGATGCTTCAGACATTCTTTCAATGTCGGATCATCTGCAATCACCCTTACTTCTTTTATTGCGCCCAATTGTCCACTCTCACTGTTAAATTGAAAAATGCGACATCAAAGAAATATGCACAGTATTTTGGAAACAAATCAGAAACGAAGAGCACATAATAATGTTGCTAAGATGTGAATTAAAAGCCTTCATACTGGCTTCTCCCTAGCGAAAGTTAGTTATTTCTCAGTCTCAAATGACACCTTTTAGTCTTCAACCATGGGTGCTGCTTCTAGAGAACAACCAACTAAACACGAGGCGGCAAAACACAAACAGAGACTTCTTTTAATTCGAAAAACCCTGGGAGACTCTTTAAAAGATGTTAAGGGTGAGGTAGATGCATGTATCCAATACCTTCAGATGGTCAATTTGTTACTAATCAAACAGTACGTAAACCAGACCTGTTTTTGTTACATTTCATGTCTAATTAGTTCTACTTTACATACTGGCCTTCCTGAGTATTGATTACCTCTTGACTCTTTCTACTTTTTTACTTTTACCAAGGTTACAAGTATTAATGATTGCTGAGTTTCTAACTTCACAATAGAACCAAAAAAAAACGAGAAGTAAAAATCATTATTACCTGTTAAATCCAAGGTAAACATGTCCAAAAGTGCCTCTTCCAAGAAGTCTTCCTCTCTTCCATTTTGACACGTTAGAATGCGTGTTATCGGTTACTGTACAAGTTCTTATGTTGGGCAAAGTAGGAGGGCTAGTAGGAGAACCCGGTGGAAGAGGCAGCGGATGATATTTGCCCCTCCCTTCTTCCTGCTTTCTAGTCGGAGACTCCAAACTTGTACCACTAAATCTGAGATGGAGAGGTGAAATGGCAGTAGCAGTCCCTCTTGACCACGGACCTGGGCTTCTTGACATTGGGTTGAGCTTGGTCTCCCCAAGTCCTTTGGCACTGGAATTTGATATTTAATAAATACTCTACGGCTAATAGCAGAAGAATCAAAGAACATTAATGAGACTGTGATTCTGTAAATTTTTTTTTTCCCATTTCTCAAAGCTAAGGATGAGAATTAGAAAAAAGCCCATTCACATCCTCTATAATTTCTATCTCAACCAATTTCTTATAGAGGAACTACAACCATGTCTCCATTTTGGAGACTCAAAAAACGTCTAAATGTTGCATTTAGAGGATCATTATTCAGACACACTCCTACCGCAACTCCCTATTTACATTTCTAGCTTTCAGAACTTATTCTTTTCTTTTTTAAACTCAAATTTCCTCCAAAATTAAAGTTCTGTATTTTAAAATATTTAGCAAATATAGCTAAAAAATCCTCGCTTTGGAGGTATTCTAAAACATTTTCAATGGTACGAGTTTTTTTTTTTTTTGACAAGTATCCACTATACATGTGTCTATCACACATCCATAAATGAAGCAGAACACGAGTTTGAAAAAATTCCCTTTGTACCCAGTGATAAAGGTACAAAACAATGTAAATTTATACTCCTTTTTTAACTTTAGAAATTCATGTTTGTTTTTTGTTATCTGTTGTGAATCAAATATTCATGTACGCGACATATAATGGTTCATTATCCACCAATGGTCCACATACAATACTCTTTATTTTGTGTGTCTACGGGGGCAGATTTACCTTGTGACTTGGGGGGAGTACATGCTCCCCAAGTACTTATGCTACTTATTCTACTTACCATATGGAATTATGACCTTGTTACTTCAGCCTAAAACAGAACGAAAGAAGATTGTTTTAAGCCTATTTCAACACTTTTATGCTTATTTCTATAAACGGTTGTCATTGTGAGTGACACTTTTATGCTTATTTCTATAAACGGTTGTCATTGACAAGGAATGAGTGACTATGTTGATATTGTCATTGTGATAGATTCTAGGGAAGTATTTTCAAAGTCATGATCAATAGGTAACCCATATTAAGTTCGTGGATCAGCCACTAGTCTCCCCTCGTGTCGTTTCCTACATTTAAAAAAAAATAAAATTGAGTCTCCTCATGTAGGTGTCATGTCCTTATTTGTGCTTCTTAGGGAATAAAGCTTGACAATTCCGTAAAAGTCAACACAAAGAACAGTCTTCAAGTTTAAAAATGATCCCCAATGGATTCAAGAATAGCATACAAAAGCTAAATTAATACCAAAACAAAGAGTAGTTGAATTGCTAATACCAATCATTTAGCACATGTCATATCTATGTGTAAAAAAAAGACGACAATACATATGCATATATATTGTTGACACTTAGGTGACCATGTCTCTATTGGATATCTATTGACTAAAAATTTGTGCATATTTAACGTACAGTTTGCTCCTTACTAAGGCACTTTAATTCTTAGAAAAAGTCGTTTTAACCCCGCCATATCCCAAAAGTATCCCGTCGTATCACATAAGTATCTCACGCATATCCTAAGCAGATCCAATATTAAAAACATTTAATTTAAAGCCTAGATACTTAATTGACGTATCTTGTGCCTATCGGTATCTGGTACCTGTACATACATGACTAATTTTGGAGTATTCGCGCTTCATAGGGCCTTCTATTGTAATCTTTTAGAAGACATTACTTGTCCTAAATTATTGGAAGTGCCTTTTTTATTTCTGAAGTTTTGTTCTTATCAATTTTTTTTTTAATTAATCCTTGGTCCTCCTGACAAAAGGAATTATAAAAGTAAAAACATATCCACACTTCCCTTTCTACTAATGGCACTCCCATTTTGTCTTTTAGTGTGCGACTTGGCGAAATACCCATGCATTTTGTTGCATTGAGGGGTAGTTAAGTAAATTCACCCGCAAAAAGACAAAAAAGAGAATGTGAAAAATTATTTCCAAAAAATATTACCGAAAGTGTAAAAGTTCACTAAAAAGACAGTCCTTTGTCTTTTCTGAATTCTTTTTAACCACAGTCTACTCTAGCCAACACCCACGGTTGGGGAGGATGAACAGGTTAAATTGGACAGGTGATAAGTTATGTGGTGGCACGTTGAGTTGATGGTTAAACTTCTCAACCTGCTATGAATCCGACCCAGCCAGGCCAGTCACATATTTCATACTATTTGTGATGAAAAGTACCATGCACATTGCTGTTAATCCTTAAAATCTATTACTTTGTTAGTTGTTCGTTGCTCTAAATTAAGTGACCAGTGTTAATTAATCTTGTACTCCTTCTTTACTGTCTTATTTTAAGCTTCCTTATTTATTTTTTCTTTTTCTTTTTTTTCCTTTTGAAATTTGTCAACCGCCCCACCCGCAGATGCGCCTCCATCTGCTGCTCGAAACCACTAAATACTCAGCTGACCCTTGAGGCTGTGTAGGTTGGTTGCGGGTGCAAAAATATTTAACCGCCGAATATGTTTTTTTTTTTTTTTGGACTCGCCAAAATCCTACATTACTACTCGACTACTGAGCTAGGGAAGAGGGGATGGCTGATGAGGTTTGAATCCTCACCTCGTGTAAGATATAACGCGCCTATTACTTGGCTGCCACTCCATTTCAAGCCCCCAAGTACGGGTTGGTTGAGATATTATCGCATAACCCGGGCACATCCCTAATTATATCCCATAAGTCTACATACAGTACTCTCAACCACAACTCCAGAAACAACTATATCCGGGTCCGATCATGCACAATGCATATACTCCGGAAACAACTGTATCCGGGTCCGATCATGCACAATGCACATGTAGGTGTCTGGAGTTGTAGTCGAGAGTTGTGTAGGTATCATTAAATGAATCAAATCCGAAAAATAGAGCACCAACCTCAAAGTACGAAAATGTCCAAGATCAGGAGGAGTGCGATCATCTGAAGACCCAGACGAGCTCACACTGGACACCGAACCTGACCCGACACCGTACCCACCCTGGTGACCCATCCCCGACGGCCGCTGGAGTGGAATGGGCTGGCTCCTACCCGAATCAAAACCGGAAAATGCCAAAGACCCATCGCTACTGCTGCCATTGGAACCGCTGTTTTTTAGAGGCGATATTGTCGATACAAATACGACGTCGTCAGAGCCAGTGTTACGCTTGTCATTTGCTCTCTTCTTTGAATCATTGTTGATCGAAGACTCGCTCGTATCGGGGTAACCCCCTTGTGGGTGTTGTCGTTGCTTATTCTTGGTGGGTTTTCTTCCCCACCAAAAAGGCATTTGGCCTGGCAATTTCGCAAATGAGAGAGAGAGAGAGAGAATTTGGATTTTGGTCTCATGCTCTGGTTTTTAAATGGAAGGCGAAGTTGGGTAAGGTTTGGAGAATTAAACAAGGCGGGGACTGGGGAGGTTTGATGAGAGAGAGGGAATTAAGGAGTTCCGTTTGGATCTCGGGAAAAGAAGAGAAAATAATTAAAATGAAAATGAGAAGGAAAAGTGAAGAGAAATTGGAAGGAAAGTTGAATTGAAATTTAAAATTTTCCATCCTCTTCTTTAAGAAGCAAACAAGGAAAAGATTAATTTTCAACGTACAAAAAAAAAAAACACACACAAGGAAAAGATTTTTTTTTTAAAAATTTTATCTTCTTTCTATAAGTTCCAAACAAAGTCTTAAAGAGTCTTTGCGCCTCTGTTTTTACCTGCATCCTTGTCATTATCTATAGTGCATGTTGGTTAGTATTAAAGAAATTACAACAAAGTAATATGAGAAACACAAGTTTAAAACATCATTGAGCGGCATGATCGTATTCGTGGTTGTGGGTTCGGGCCTACTCCTAAAAGTAGCGGCTCAACCTGTAGCAATAATTTTCCACGGTTTCATGGGGCTAATGAAGAAGAGAAAATGAGTGACAAAGAAACTATACATAAACTAGAAGATTAGGTGCAAGCTTTTGAGGTTAAAATGAGCACTTTAAGGAACAAGTGGCTTTTTTGATGAGACATACGATTTCAGGTTATTACATTTGTTTAACTTGATGAAATATTTCATCATGTAATGTGTATAGTTGTATATAGTTGGTTAAAATGAGCACTATAGTTGGTTAAAATGAGCACCTAGGTTTTTTTTTTTATAATTGGAATTCCACTTAAGCTAGTCTATAGTTGTATTCGTTTAGATGCTTTTGCAAATTTTTAATTGCATATCTTAGGTTTGACACGGTTGTAATTGGCCCCTTGATCAGGCTTCTCCACAAACACATCAAATATTATCGCACGCAAGTCATAACAAAGAAGGTTCTAATTGATGTACATTCTTACAGTTTATAGGAACTATTTAACTTAGTTGGCCTCCTTCTTAGTTTGTAAGCTGTATTTTTGGCAAGTGATGACATCAAAGATCATCGACTTGAGACTATCTAATTGGTTTAGCTAATTTGAAATTAGACGATGCATTATGATCACACACTCTCTCTCTCTCTGAGACTATATTGTCACATTGTTTTGAATGGGTTTTTCTATAGCCGTTTCAGAATGAGAAATAAATCTTTATTTTTTAAAAAGGCAATTTCAAGCTAAAAAATAATGGGCTTACTGAAATCTAAAAATATACAATATGGATTTTGTTTGAAAGATCTTTTATAGGTTTGCAAAAAAATCAAAAAATTATTTTTTATTTACATTATTTTTTAGTTTGAAAATGTGAAATGAGTACTTATTTTTTAAGAAGGTGTTCTGAAATTAGCCCTAATTTATGTTTGTCAAGCAAGGAGAAATCATGGCTTTAATCGCTGTCAAGTCCCAATATATAGATTTTGGTTTCTAAAGAATACCAGATTTGGCTATTGTTGTGTACTTATTCTTTGTTTGGATTAAAAAGTTGAGTGGCTTATTTTTTTTGTATTTGTTAATTTTGCGTTAAACTTTTGTGACTAATTGATTTATCTCAACGAGAGGAATCGGAAAAGTAAAAAATTTTGACCGAAACTTATAATTTTTTGAAAAAAGACAAAAATAAGTCAATAAGACAATTATTTTTTTTACTTTATGTTTGTCCTTTTTAAAAAAAATTATGAGTTTCGATCAAAATTTTTTACTTTTCCAATTCTTCTCACTGAGACGATTCAATAAGTCAAAAAAATGTGATACAAAACTAACAAGTGCAAATGTTTTTTTGAATAAAGACAAAAAAAAAATTACTGTTGGACTTTTCAATCCAAATCACGTACGTACCCTTAAAAAAATGGCGGCTGGTTACGCTTAATCTATGTCATAATTGTTGCAAGTTTGATCCCTCCTTATCCTAAGTTTGTTTGTTTTTTGTTTTGGTTTGTTTTCTGTTGATTTGTTTACACTTCTGTTGAGAAAAGAAACACTTACATTTTCACCATTCAAATTTTATTTGTTACTCTTCAAATTTGGAAGTGTGAGCAGCAATTTTCAAATACTTGCTGACCAAAAAAAAATTTTCAAATACTCCCTCCGGCCCAATTTTTTTTTTTTTTTTGTCTACTTTGGAAAATCCAATTTAATAAGAGCATCTCCAACCCATCTCTACAAGTCCAAAATAGAGAATGAATGTGACATATTGAAGGAAGATTTTATAATTTATTCTCATTTTTTACACTTTATGAGAGAATCTAGGAGAGACTCATTTGTATTTTTTAGAAATTTTATCTCCAAAATGGGAGTGGGGTTCTCATATTTGGAGAACCAAAAGGCAATTTGGAGACCCAAATAAACTTTTGAACTTTCCGAAAAATGACATTCCCTCTAAATTAGATTTGTCATTTTAACTCTTGAAATAAGGCTAAAAGAGAAACTCATACAAATTTGTATTGATTTTCTACAATGGATAAACAATTTGGAACATGAAAAAGTAAAACGTCGGAAAAACAATGGGACAGAGGGTTCCACTAAAAAAAAAAAAAAATGGGACGGAGGGAGTGTACTTTGTTTTGGCCATTCGTTGTATAACTTTGTACAATATGTTTTTGAAAGCAGTAACAGTGGTTGAAGTTAAAAAAAAAAAAATTTGAAAAAAGAAGGATAAAGTTTGAAGGGTATTTTGGAGTGTTCCCAAAATTGATCCTTCAAGTTATTACTAGTATGTAGGAGTAGAATAAAAGAATACAGTACAAAAAAAGCTATTATTATAAGGTTCTGCTATTTTTAAAAGAGCCTTGCTAAAAGTTTAAGCAAAGAATTTCGTTTCCTACCTATATATTGACATCAAATTCAAGAGAAGATATAGGCAATGAATCCTGGATCAAATAAATACTACATGAATTTCGTTGATGGTAACCCTCAAGATTAATTATACTCTTCTAAGTGATGCTTTATTGACCTAATGATAGGGACAAAATAAGAAGAGAATATCCTAAAAAAGATTTGTCCCAACCTTTTCAGATCCGACAAAAAATCTTATCATGTCGTCTTAACGGCAAAGACAAAATAGCTAGCTAGGAAAATAAAATCTCCAAAAAACTTTGTGCAGCCTATTCAGCACAATACGCTGATTTAATATTGCATGACTCAAAATATCAAAACTCGTTGTTGCCAAATTTAAAAATAAAATGATATGTACTATATATTTTGATCTCCCTGTGTATTCAAACATAGGGTATGGGACTTTCTCATACAATTAAGAGTGATCTTTTTCTAACACCTTCTAATATTCTTTTGGAGCCGCCACTAAATATTGAATATTCTTCTGGAGACGCCACTAAATATTGAATCTTATTGACAAAGTAGTCGAATTAAAGACTGATTACTTTGTAAATTGGACCTGGGGAGTACCCGAAGGACCTTTTCTTCACTACAACTTTCTGATGAATAAATTCGTTCTTGTTTACTATTTTTTTTTGTCAAAATGATATAATTTATTGATAATGAGGGAAATACATAGAAAGGGCTGCCATCCCACGTACAGATGGGAATAAAGCAACCACAAGGGAGGCCTAATCTCCAGAAGAAAAATCAGAACCTCACACAACCAAGTGCGCAAGCAAACAGAGAAAATCGCCAATCAAAGCAGCACCAATTAGGAACAACAAAAGCCAATAGAAATGCCAAACTCTGGAAATGCTGTCCACAAACGTCAACTGCATGGCCCTATCTGAAGCACCCAAATTGCCGGCAAGAAATCTCTGACGGAAAAATCCTCACAGACAGGAGCATCTGGACGCAAATCCGATACGAGCCTCCGATGTCACGGCGAGCACCGGCCGCGGCCCAACAAATTGCCGGTAGCCCACGACTGCAGCGACACAGGAAAGCTAAAGTGTTGAATAGTTGGAGATCACAAGATGGCAAAGTCAAAAAATAGGATAATAGATTGACAATATATGTGTATTATACCACTGGATTTCTTAAGATATAAGTTACGTCACACCGTTATCCCAACACAAATAGGAGTAATATTTTATTGAAGCTTCCCAAATTAGTCTCTCCCGGATCCAATCAGAAAACTAGCTAGTATAGTATTTAAGGTTCCCAAATTTGTCTGTCTTCATAATTCATATCTAATTGTGCTGGACGAGGGTGAGCTAGTCATGAGCTCTCTAAAAAAGAGGAACCAGCTAAGTGAGCTAGCTATAAAAAAAAAAAAGAAAAAAGAAAAGAACCAGCTAAATGACTTCTCTCATATCCAAATTTGTTTTTTAAGGATTCCAATCTAAAACAATTTGTAATAGGTGGAGTAATCTCTAGATTTTATTAACTAAATTTGGGTGACTTAGATGAGCAATATGAGACAAGTCTAAAACTCCCTCTCACGTGCGACCCGGATGCACGTGGAGGTGACAAACTAGGAGATCAGGAGCTGAGCGAATAACCAGGGCGACAGAAATGACAGAAACTTCCCCACGAGAGGTGATGCCATCCAAGATTTGACTCTAATACCATATTAGATTTCTACCAAAACAAGATCACAAGGGCGCATACTGTTAAAAGCGAAACAAGCCGTTCCAAAAAAATAAAATCAAAACAAACCCCCGAACACTCTGGACTATGCCATATATGAACTACAACATGGAAGACTAAAAACATAACCAAATAGAAATTTGTTCCAAATCTCCACATGCAACTATTCGATCGGCAACATATTGGTTAATTAGGGAAGTATAGTTTAGCAGCGCTACAGCATTGAGAACGACACTTGACACCCGACTATGATAAACTAATACTCGACAAGTAATTTTCTTTGCCACTGCAGAGGAAGTCCAATTAGTTAACTAATTATCTTTATCTTGGAATAGTACGTACTATATATTGTTTATGATAATAGCAATTTTAATGACATGGAACACGAAGGAGGCCTGAGGTTTAGGTCCTTGCTTCATACAACGGTCCAAGTTAATTTGACCCCAATTCCTAGCAAGTTTTGAACCACCTCATCCTAGGCAAAAGCATGTGGCCGGAGCGGCTGTACACTACAAGAAATTCAAGATCTGTTAGTTTTGTTTCTACCCATGGGTAGAAAAAACGCTACAACAAGAGGAGGTCTACACTAGCATTTTTTCTAGCCACTATTAGAATGGGGCTTTTCCGGTGGCCTAAGCAATGGAGCTGGAATAGACGGGCCTGGGCAAGCTACCACGTGGTAGGTTTGTGATTAGTTCGAGGTGCAAGGAATCTAGCACGGGACTCTCTGTATCAAAAAAACATATTTGATGGCATGGATGACGATATATATATACACGCGTATATAATCCAAGATATCTTTGATTTACCGTGCATATCAGTGTAATTAATATCTCAAAGATCTATGTAATCTAATATTCTGATTTATAATAAGAACATGAACTAATAATATGGATTAAAGTGAAATTCTCAAATTTGTCGTTTTTCAACCTTTCGTGCAGGTCCCAGTAAGATTTGTGTTATCTTAGATTTTATGATGATTTTCAAATTGAATACTAAAGATTTGCCGCACATCTTAGAAATTTTCCCTCCCATTTTTTTTTTCTTATTGACTTTTCGATGAAATTACAAAATTCTTTTATCCAACCGCCTTCGTATTATTTTGCCGAACATCGGGGTGATATTTTTTTTTATCCTCAACATCGGGGGATGAAGACACTTTTTTTTTTTTTTGACAAAATTGAAAAGATTATATTAATAATTGCCCGGCGGCATAAGGGAGTTCATTACATAAAATTTGGACAAAGCCTTTTGTTGCTAACATGGATTAAACTGGAAGTATTTTAATTACGTATGTGAATAGTTGTTTTGTTATTTTGGCTTTGCAAAGTGGTAGATTGATAGAGTAATTTCTTTTTTTGCACTATAGAATGATCGATTTACTTTGATTAATTTGCTCTTGTTTATTCAAGAAAGCAAATTGATTGCAGAAGTTCTCCCCCCGATTTCGACAAAAATTCTTAGAACTCTTCTTCTACAAAAACCCTAAGCCTTGAAGTC
>BPLS01028659.1:0-17475 GCA_019656275.1 Rhododendron kiyosumense | reverse complement strand
GAAGAAGGAAAGATAAGGGCCTAATTAAAAAAGACGAAGGTAAGGGCTGGAGATGATCTTTATTTATGCTTAACACCTTTTTTGACCCCTTGGCTTCTGTTTAGTTGTTGTGATAGGTAGGGAGAATTGGTGATGAATTTTTAATTTGTCGCGTCTCTTGCTATGTATTGTTTTGAATTGTGGAGGAGTAGTAAACGAAAGGGGAAAAAAAACAATGGATAGTAAAAGTGTCTTGTGAGTGGGAGCAACCCAGGTGAGGCATAGAGGTTTATTAGGCTCAATTGAAAAGGAAAATTTTTCTCTTGAAATCACAAGTGTTTGAGGGTTTATGTTTTAGTTTCTTATCCTCTTTGCTTTGTGCCCAATTTGTTTCTTTTGTAGTGTGCAGTTTTATTGCGATCAATTGTGTAAAAGATTTAGGAGAAGTCCATGGATTGATTAAAATTTTGGCTTGTGAATTGATGGTTAAAATCATCATATGTAGGAAAACATACAGTATTAGAGGACAACTAGGTTTAATTATCTTGTTTTATCGAGATCAAAGAAAAAGAAATGCATAGTGAACTCTACAAGCCTGTGTGCCATTTACTTCGGATTAGCCACATGGAGCCACTTGTTCCAATTGGCTCTATTAAACATCATTTTCTTTACATGACCTTTTTTCCTGCCTCAACATATATCCTTTTTGACCTTCCTATACTTACCATTAGGATCCTCGACTCAATTTGTGTTCATCTATGCATTAAATTTTGCACTGGTTTTGTTTAAGGGAAATTTATAGAAATGGCCCTCCTAGTTTCACCCGAGTCCCATTTTCATCCCCCAAGTATCAATTGCAACTCTTTTGACCTTCAAGTTTTGTTTTTGTACAAGTTGATCCAATTGATAATGCTAGTCAGCCAAACTGGATGAAAAAAATCAAATTGAGGATAGACGTTATCAATTGGACCAACTTGGTACGAACTGAAACATCCAAACTGCCATCAATTTGATTTTTTGTCTAGTTTGGCTAACAGAAGTTATCAATTGGACCAATATGAAAACCAAATTTGAAGGTCAAAAGAGTTGTAATTGATACTTGGAGGACGAAAATGAGACTCGGGTGAAACTAAGAGGACCATTTCTATAAATTTCCCTTTGTTTAAATAGATATGCATCAGGTTTACCTTAGGTGCAAATGGATCTTAATGAGGCCAAAGGTAATAAGAATTCAACGGCATGAAAATCGTGGTTGGTAGCATGATATAAGGGGAGGAAGGAAGTAAACATGGATGAAAGTCAAAACGGGTTAGCATAACGCTTAATGAAGTCGACTAAGGCATGATGAACTAGTCGTTTGAAGTTCTCAACAATGGGACATGGCTGGCAAATTTCATATGAAGTAAATCTGTTGTGGAGAGGAAAAAAAGATAACATTGTTGATATACTTGTATCTCTTATGAAACATGTTTTAAAATTTTCACCTCTAGAATGTGGAGCTAATTTTATGGCATTTTACAACTTAGTAAGCTTGTGGTTTCCATTAAATGTCGTCTATTTTCTTTTCTTGCTTTCACAAGCTAATTGATTCTAAACAATGTGTTGACAGGTATGTTGCAGTAGGAAATGAGCCCTTCCTTTCAAGTTATTCTGGTCAATTCCAGTCATATGTCATCCCTGCTCTGATGAACCTCCAACAGTCCTTGGCCAAAGCAAATCTCGCAGGCTATGTAAAGCTAGTGGTTCCCTGTAATGCCGATGCATACGAGTCTTCCCTCCCTTCTCAAGGAGCCTTCCGACCTGAACTGACTGATATTATGACCCAAATTGTTTCATTCCTTAATTCTAATGGCTCCCCATTTGTTGTCAATATCTACCCATTTCTGAGCTTATATGGAAACTCAGATTTTCCCCAAGACTACGCATTCTTTGAGGGGACAAGCCATGCTGTAACAGATGGATCAAATGTTTATTACAATGCATTTGATGGGAATTTCGACACATTAGTTGCAGCCCTCAGCAAAATTGGGTATGGTCAGATGCCCATAGTTGTAGGGGAGGTGGGTTGGCCTACTGATGGAGCATTTGGTGCAAATCTTACTGCTGCAAGGGTCTTCAACCAAGGCCTCATAAATCACATTCTAAGTAACAAAGGAACTCCTCTGAGGCCAGGTGATCCTCCGATGGATATATATCTTTTCAGTCTTTTGGACGAAGAGGGAAAGACCATACTCCCAGGGAACTTCGAGAGGCACTGGGGGATTTTCTCTTTCGATGGACAGGCAAAGTACCCTTTAAACCTTGGTTTAGGCAATGGGAGGTTGAAGAACGCAAAGGATGTCCAGTATCTCCCCCCAAGGTGGTGTGTGGCAAAGCCATCAACAGATCTATCTGCTGTTGTGAATCACCTTAGAATTGCTTGCAGTGCTGCAGATTGCACCACACTCAACTATGGGGGATCTTGCAATGCCATTGGAGTAAAGGGAAATATCTCATACGCTTTCAACAGTTATTATCAGTTGCAAAAGCAGGACTCAAAGAGCTGTAATTTTGACGGGCTTGGTATGATCACTTTTCTAGATCCTTCAATCGGTGAATGTAGATTTGTTGTTGGGCTTACTGATAGTAGTTCTTCAAGTTTTATTAAGCATAGCAGGTGGTTCATTGCTTGGCTTTGGATGTCATGGGGAGTTTGGATTTTTGTCTTGTGAAAAGAGTTTTCAGTATATGGTTTTGTCATGGTCAAAAGTGTTTGGTGAATACACATAGGAGATAGGATAGTGTAGCCTATTGCCGATGTATTGTTAGAAGTTATCAAAGTTATTGTAGCTAGGAATGTCGTTGTAGCAAAGAGATGAACATCTTATTTATTCCATACCCATTTGATAATCTATTGAGAGTGGTTAGTCTTGTATGTTTGCGTATTACTATGCTGAAAAGCAATAATTTGTGTACATCTGCTTGCATGGTTGTGGAAGTATGAACTTTTGATCTGAACTTAGTGGTAATCTCATTGTCCACTTATGAATTTGTAGAAAACACTTGAGATAACTAGTTTCCTACATCCCAAAGTCTACCTAAAGAATTCCTCAATATGACAAAACTCGTCCATGGACTCCGGATGCCTGGGCGTATGGGCAAACGCCCATACTTTTCATTTCAAATTTAAGTCTATGAATCATCCCCAAAGTACTAGATTTTAGAACAGATCCAGTACATTAAAGGGTAAAGCAAATTCAGAAAACAGGTAATAGAAAAACAAATCTCTTTGGTGGAGAAGTAATTGCCGGCGAGGTGTTAGTCACTTGACTATCAGGGCCTCAAGAAGCCTTTTGTTGGAGGTTCAGTTTCCACTCGTGTGCTATCAATTTCTGGATTGGCTAGTCTATAAGGACCTTTGCCCCGACTTTAATTTGGCTCCCCGGTCGTGGACGCTGGGATTAATTGGTACCCCATTGGGCCGCATACTGAGTTAAAAAAAAAAAAAGTACCCTTAAGAGTGGAAATTTCTTTTATTACAGAAAAAACGATCACACTGGAAACATTAACTTCATCCCCATTGCTGGGGAAATGGCTTAGACATCCATTGAAGTACTAGAAAGCAAAAATGATAGTGGTTAAGTTTTATTATGGCTTCTTAGCAGAAGTTATTCCAAAGTCCGTTGCTGTATTCCGCTGCTGAAGACCTTGTGATGCATCAGTTTGAAGCACAACATCCATCTATACAGCATACTTTTCCGCAATGAATTTGCGGCTTCATGATGAACGAACAGCACCTACAACCTTTACAGCGTAAGCAAATACCGTTAGAAATCTAGTGGAAATTCGTGACTATATACGTAGAGGGAACATGTCAAAACAGATGTTACGCGGAATATGTATGGCAGTTAGAGCTTTCATTTATGTTTTTCAAAATGTATTATTGACTTTAATCATTTTATGTTTCCTTTCCTTTATGTTTCAGATACTTACGAAATAAGGATAATGATTCTCTCCTTTTCGAATCAAGATTTTGTTTCCTTCTTAGATATGGCTCTTAGCTTATAAACAAGACTGTTGATCATTGTAGTCGTTACAGTTTTGGTAATGAAAATTGAGTTAGATTTGTGGCCGGTTTGTGCTACCCTTCTTCCCCTTCTCACCACGTGCTGCATCGGGATGTGAATGTCTCATGTAAGAATATTACTACTTAGATAGGATTAGGTGTTAGTCTAGATACGAATCCGATGTAGTTACGATCATGACTTGCGAGTAGTGAGGAAGAAGCAAACTGAGTTTTACCAGCTTGCGGATGAATCATCTCTTCAGAGGTCTGCAAAGGAGCAACACCACCTCGGGCAGCAGCAGCAGTAGAAGCAGTGGCGGTGAGAATGGGTGCTGCCACTGCCAGAAGTACTAGGAGCCCCAACAGAGGACCCAACAATGTGGTTCCCTTTCTTCCCATTCTGTATCTGCCTTCCATTGATTCCATGTACCAAGCAGATGCATGCATGCATCCTATTTATACAGCAAAACCAGTCTTGTTTTGGGCAATACTTTTTTAGCAAGTGGGTACGGGCTTTTTTGGTTTATAGCTATCCGCTATCCACACTAGTTGATGCCTATCGAGTCTAGTCGCACTCCTACAAGCAGGGCCGGCCTAAGGGATTGGGAGGCCCTAGGCGAAATCTTGAGGGGGGCCCTACGTATTTTTGAATTAAACAACAATAATCCAAATCTTTATTATATAAGTATTTTGGTCCATGTTGAGTGCGTTAAATGCCTCTATTCTGATGGCTCAAGCGGCTGCCTTGAAACCTCCCTAGCCTATGTTCGAGTCACAGCAGCTACAAAGACAAAGCTTGAGCTTCTTTTTGGTCCAAAAACAATTAAAAACAAGAAAGTTCCGTGCAAGGATTTGAACTCAGGAATCAGTAAAGAATAACATCATCTTACCACTGAACCAACAAAGGTACTTGATCAAAACTATGAACAAATAAAATAGATACTTACTTAAAAAAGGGTGCCCTATTTTGGGCCCAAAATTTGGATGCCCAAGGCGGCGGCCTCTTGAGCCTTGCCCTCGGGCCGGCCCTGCCTACAAGTTGTTCTAGTATCTTTATCCGGGTGTGTATTTTTGACTTGTTCTCCTCTTGCAGTGGAGTCTTTTGACTCTTTTCACATTGGCCGACATTGAAATTTGATCAAGGAAGCACCGGAATTAGTTGAGATGTGTGGAAGTTGAAACTGACATCTGGTTATAAACAACAATGAAGCACTTCAATAAGACGAGAAAAAATTTATTTTGGACAATGCAAAATTTTCCAAGTTTGGAGAAATTACGACTGAAAGAATTAAATTATTAGAATTTGAAGATATTAAAGTGGCCTAAAACACTACTACAATTGTTATTGCAATACCAAAATATACAGGAATAAAATGTGTCTATTCAGAAGTTTAATGTGTTGTGCCCCTCAATCCAGGGTGCGTGTTGTTCCTTAGGGACAACATGTGTGTTGGGTCAATCCGGGCCGTCTATGCTTGGCAATGTGGATGACTCAGATTGCATCTCAGCCGAACAGCAATTGACGGCTGAGATTAGATGCACCCAAGTTCTGTCCGAACTTGGGGTGCCCATGTCCCTAAGGGAACAACATATGTGTTGGGCCAATCCGAGCCGTCCATGCTCGACAATGGATGGCTCTAATTGCGTCTTAGTCACATAGCAATGGACAGCTGAGATCTAATCGGCTGAGATGCAATTTGAGTTGTCCATTGCCGGATATGGACGGTTTAAATTGGCCCAACACACATGCTGGCACCCCAAAGTTCTGTCCTCCTGGCGCCCCTTTTGGACTCTATTTTAAAGGAGTGGCAACTTCTCCGAAGTAGTATCAAGATCGAACTGAATCACCCTGGAAACTGACAGTTCACATAGTAGCCCTTAATCACCCTCTGTTGTTTTTAATCACGAGAAACGATGAGAAATGGAAAGAAAAGATTCCTACGTAACAAGTCCCAATTCCATTTGTTTTAACAAGAACAGAGAGATTTGGTGAGGAACCACCCCAATCATTTATCTTTGGTTCTCACCTGCAATCCGAACGGACCATAAGAGATGCCTACCTCCGCGGTGAACAATCTCAGCTCCGGAATTCACGAGAGATTTTTCAGTGCCTCTGGGACAACGCCACGGCCCACGTACTCGTGCCCCAGTGGTGGGGGAGAGGCCCATCGAATAATATTAAATGATTGGATCGAACATTTATAAGTATTGAATTGAGCTGATTTTTCGTAGATTGGACTCTTCTGATAGCCGCTAACTTAGAAGTCCCTGTTCGCATGTGCTAGTGCCTCCAATTATTAGTAAGCACGATTAAGCATAGATTTATCTGCAATATCGTGTTAGGAAAATTTCGCGATCCATGATCAGTCAATAAAACCGTGTACAAAGCTAGGAGCTGCACAATTGTGAGACAGCACGTACTCCAAGTATCACTAAGCAAATCGTAGTCGTACATTTTTCCGACAGTATCGTATCAAACTATCGGTGCATAGCCCCAGAAAAACTGTTACTATGCACAACACAAGGATAACAAATTCAATTGTCTGCCACCATCTGCTCAAAAACTTCCTTTCACAAAACCGGTTGAGAGTTCACGTCTACAGAGCGGCGATGAATTCAGGCAGCGATTTCGAGAAGTTGAGTAGGGTTTAGTGGTTTTTCGATTAAGCTATGTTCTATCAGAGGATCAGAAACGTTATAGATCAACTATGATCGATGATAAACCAAAAACAAAGCCACCCCTTTTTTCCTGCCCCTTCCAGTTCCAGCTATGTGACTATACCTCGGCCTTTTTCTTTAATTTATTGTGGTTCAATGGCAAATGCAGTCCCTGGGGCCAAGAGTGAGAGTCAGTGTGAGACAATGACGTAAATCTTTCCTCTTTGAAGGGCCTTTCTGTCTTTTCGTCAAATGGTCCGTGCTATGCCGCTGTCCTACGCGGCCCTATTCGGTTTGGATTTTAAGAGCAATGAGTAGAGAGAGATAGATAAAATTTATTGGAGATTCTCCCGAGGTTTTGAGACCCCAAAACAAACAATGCCAGTTCCGCTGTCAATTCTTGCTCTGCATTCGTGCTCACAATCTTTACGATTTGAATAGTTTGCGAAGTTTTTAAAAGTCGCTTCTAATCTCGTGCGCATGTGCATGCTAATTACTCCCTCTGTCCCAAATTGGATGTCAATTTTTGGTATTCGTGTCCATTTCAATTTCTTATATCTTTCAATATGAACCTTAAAAAATATGTAATATGGATCTTGTTTGATAGTTCTCGATTAGTCCTATTATACAAAGTTTTCAAACTCATAAAAAACATTGTAGATTGAAAGCTATAAACGACAAAAAATGACAGAGTTTAAAAAATGGTTATTCTATTTGGGACTGATTGAGTATATGACTTAGGGCCTGCATTATAACTCTCGGCCAAAGGATGAAAGGAGCATATTGATGATCTCTGACTCTCTCTCTACTACTAGCTGTGGCGGATTCAGAAATTTTCTACAGATGAGTCACTCTTTTTGGACCAACCCTATAAGTGTGAAAGTCGTAGACGAACTCATGTTAATTTTCATGATTCAATTCAAAAATAAGGATGAGGGATGCGATTGTAAAAAATAATAAACAAAATTCAAAATATTAAAGAAAATAAGAGTTTTTTTTTAAAATTTTCCGCTACGTAAAGTCAGTTTAAGGGTGAGTTTGAGTCCCAACCCATTCAAAATTCAAGGAGGAGTGTTAAATTCAATGAGAGAAGTGTTTTTTTAAACCATTGAGACAAAAAGAAACAAGATTTCTGGCGTCATGACTCCAACCTCTGTCACTCACGAGGAAGCACAGCTCTCTGCCATTGGAACAACTGAGCAACACATGTTAATTTTCGGCATATTTTATATATACTACTTACTTAGGCTTGGGGGCCCTCTTTTTTTTTTCCAACCGACAACATCATCTCATATATATATATATTAGTGTTTATCCGTGCCTACGGCACTACTCACTTTGATTGAAATTGAAATTACCATTTGAATCTTGATAGTGGCTCAAAACATTATTTTAATTTTTAGGTAGCTATAAAAATTTTAGAAAAGATAAAGAAAAATAGAGAAAATGATAACCAAAACCCAAAAATTACTACGTATAGAGAAAAAGCGAGAGAGTATGTTACCAAGGATAGTGGATTCCGGGTTCAGAGTGACTCACCGGCAAGGGCGATGACTGTGGCCGGACAATCAGAGGAGAGGAACAGAAGTTGATTGGCAGGGAAAGAAAACAAATTGATGGCGTTTTTGTAATATATTTGTAAGAGTGTGAGTGCTTTCTTAAGAGAGTTGGAAAGCACACATGAGCCATTGGATCAAATGCATCATAACTATTCTAACAACTTGTCCTTACACCATCCTGTTTTATAATAGAGATATATCAAAACATGAACAAGTATAAAAAAAAATTACACCAAATACTAATAGAGTCCTGCTACACACAGCAGATCTGTGCACAGATTTTGTTGTGGGGCCCATCACAGGTCCCACACAAATCATCCGAGTTGTTCATTAAAAACATTTTTTTAAGGGCTTCCGTAAAAAATAACCTCAATCTGATAACTATAGGTGCTTTATCCAACCATCTAACTTTTCATTCAGATTTTCGAATAATGAAAAGTTATATGGTTGGATCGAGCACCTATAGGTATCGGATTGAACTTATTTTTTATAGGGACCTTTGAAAAAATGTTTTACATTTAATGAACGGCTCGAATAATTTGTATGGAATCCATGGTGGACTCTACAATGAAATCTGTGCACAATCTATGCACAGATATGCTGTGTGTAGACTTTCTGATACTAATAACAACAAAACAACAAAAGAAGAAACTGTCGTCGTCGGATCCAACACACGGCTCATAAAAATGGGTTGACCATCGCCACCGGATCACGTTCCACCAGATCCGCATCTTGATACCTTCTCCATCGCGGTTAGAGAGCTGAGGAACACGTCGCCCGGTCGATTCAAGAACCAAGATTTGGGCCCTTTCTCTTATTACTATGTAAGAGACAACAATAGCATGTGCTTACAATTATTGGATTTATACGATTTTGATGTTTTGGATATAAACCGACACTCCTCATAAAGTTGATTTGTCTTTATTTTTTTGTATTCGCATCCGCGAGAAAGTGACTTCATGCAAATTCGGAATGGAAAATCCCGCGGGCCCGCGCTGCAGGAGCTATAGAGTAGTGTACTCGAATTTAATCCGAGCTCCTATTGATATGAGCCATTCATTGTCTGAATTTAAATCTGAACCGTTCATCGCCGAAATGAATGGTTGAATACAGCTTTGAGCTTTCCATTCCGGGGCGGCTTTACCATGGTTAACTTTTAGCAAACCTCATGGGTTCAAAAAATACCCCTCCTAAGTTCCCCTCAGTTCTCAGAAATGTTAGTGCGCAAAAAAGGTTTTCAAAAAAAGTAAAGCAAGGTGTGAAGTAAAGTAAAGGAAAACGATTTTTTATTTTCTTGTGTGTTAACCAAAAATCTTGTAGGAAAATAAGAATTCTTTCATTTTGGCAAGACCTATTTTGCAATAAAGTGTTTTTCGGTGAAAAAGTTGAAGTTATGGGTCTTACAACTTTTTTGGTAATTGAACACAAAATTATAGGATAATTGATTTTCTAGTCCTTTCCGTGCAACTGAATAGGCCAGGCAAATGCATGGGAAACAAGTGGTCCAAAATCATACATAAGCACACCATCTAGCTGTGGAAGGCCCACCCGGTCCCCCGCCCACCTTAATTATTGGGGTCCTCTCTAATTCGCATGTATGATTGCTTTGAGTTTGTATATATGTATGATTGCTTTGAGTACTCAAATGTATCCAAAAGCAATGAGATCTCCTGTTCCACTTATAATAGTGTTCATATTGATATGCTTTGGAGCAGGTGGAACACAGGGACAAACCAGACGTATCCCCGGCGATGAAAGTAAGGTTTTTTCATTTTTTCTGTTCGTACTTAATTCTAGTTTTTCATCTCTCAAATATAGGAGAAGAGGTTCAGCACAAGGTGAGATGATGAGAGTCGTATGATTCTGTAGTTTATATTTGAAATGGTTTAATACATATGCTTCTAAGTTAGGGTTGTAAATGAGGCGAGCTGAGCTTTGCTGGCTGAGTCCTTAATGAGCTAAGCTTAGTCATTTACTAACGAGTCAAAAACTCGAGCTCGAGCTCGGCTCGTTTATTGAATGAGCCGAGCCGAGCTAGCGAGCTAATCGGTTCGTTTACAGCCCTACTTCTAACACAAGAACGGGTGATGTTAGTTGTTTTTCTAGGATTGTTTACGAAGTTATTAGGTTGAGTCGGGCGCATGCCCCTTTGTGTTATTCAGTATTGTATCTTTGTATTTCGATCATTGGAACTTTTGTATTAATGACAGCAATCTTCTTCCAAAAAAAAAAACAAAGAAGTTTTCTACAAGCTGAACGCAATTTTATATAGCCCTGTACATGTTTGTGTTAAGATGTCTAGTAGGAGTAATATATAGTTTATGCAATACTATTATATAGAGCTTATTCCATGTCATGTCTTTTTTCTAAATACTCAAAAGGGCCACCATGATTTGGTTTCTGCAGTGGCTGCTCTTGGTGAAATAGCTCAACAATTGGGTAAAACGAACTGGAATTTGAGTTTGAACGAATGTGATGAAAATGGAAATTGGCATACGCCGGTGAAGGACGACTTGTATAACAGTACTGTGAACTGCACTTGCCTTGGTGATGGATGTCACATCAGCGCCATGTACGGTTCCCTTCTAATTTCCATGTTCTTCAAAATTCATATTCGCATATTACTCACTGATACGATAGAAAGCTTCATATATCAACTTTGTGGTCCCAAATTCAGACGACACACTAGAGGGACAATTTTTGCTGTTATCAGTGAAAGTCACTAGTGTTAAGATACTAGAATAGTTAGATTAACATATTGGAAGAGGAGTTGAACTCCTAACCTCCATTTTCCTAGCACCTGAGTGCACACCTAATGCTTGCCGATGGTCCACAGTTATCTTGACGACACCCCAGAGCGACGTGGTTAACATTGCTGCATCATCTTTCTTGTTAGCCACCAAAATGACAAGTTTCCAGTTTTTAGTGCTAATTTGGCCTACCGTAGAGTACCTTTGGTGCGTTTATCTTGTTTGTCTCCCTATACTCATGTATGCAGCAATATGTTGTTTTATGAAAAAGGAAAATGCTAATAACAGTCCATTCAAATGGGCAGGAAAAGGATAAAAAGAAAACTCTGTTTGTTTAAAGCGTATTAGAAGCTCTTCTTTTTTCTTTTTTTGGTATTCTTCTTGCCTTATTCAATTATATCTACTCACATGTGCTGCAGTCATGCACCGAAAAAAAATGGATTTCGGTCGTAATTTTTTTACTTTTCCAAATAATCCTCAAAAGTTGGCACTAAATTAACGAACGCGAATTTTTTTTTGAATAAAGACGAAACAGAAAAGTCTAACATTAGACCAGAGGGATAGAGTAGCACCTGGGGCAGGGCATATGGTGCACATAAGAGAAGATAGCCTCCTTTTATGGAGGAGTCTCCTTTCACATGGGAGATGGGATTAGCCTTAGCGACAGCGTGCTGAGATCTCAGGGTTACAAGTAGTACGATTCAGTCCTTCTAGGGGTCAGGTGACTTGCTCAAGGTTACGTTTTTGCTTTCTTGCAGCGACCTCTCTATCTTGGCATAGGTTTCTGAACTGGAGCCCTCGGGGTACCTCACAGACACAACTCAACACGACAATCTCCGGACATGTGTCAAAGTCAAACACACCTAAATACATGCCAAAATTTTCTTGTTACATTTGTTTTACTAGGACATATTCATATTGTGGATGCGGTTGTGAAGTGGAGCCCTTAGGATACCTAAGAAGCATGGACACATCTACTGCCCTCACGTATCAGTGTCCAACACGTATCGGACACGCCACTCTCTGGATCATTTCCAACGTACACCTAATACATGTCAATTTTTCTTATTAAATTTGTTTCACTAGGACACTCTTGGGACATGTGAAGAACTCATTAAAAGATTAAAATGTAATGTTTAAAACTTGGTCCAAAGATCAAATTTTCAATTGGTGGTTAGTTCTTGAATACTAATTACACAGTGACTCTTGATTTGTATATTCAGACTGACAATACTTTTTGTTGGTTTTATGTTCCTTTAATAGAAATGATGTTTTTATCTATTATATAAACTCATAAGATACCTCTATGATGTTTTTATCTGAAAAAGTGACTTATCCTCTTGTCCATATAGTATCGTATCGTATCAATGTCCCGTATTTGTAACCGTGTGTCTTAGTGGGGTACCATCATCCACCCTACTCACCAATCCACAAGTAGCTACTTATCTCGTATGGGGTAATATATAGGTTAAGACGTTAAGTGCATAACGAGGCCCCAACCATTGAGGTGGGGTGAAGCCTCTGCAGTGTTCGCAGCCTCGGCAGGTTGTGATAGCGTCCAAGGTGCCATTCTTGTGCTGAGTGATGGTGAGAGGAGGTACCGAGTGGCAATTAGGAGAAGGTTAGGTGTCGAAAAACGCAAATGACCAGATCTTCTAGAGCGGGATGTTGTGGCTCGTCATTCAAGAATGGAGTTGCAGAACTGGCATTTACTCGTTTCAGCTGATTAAATTTTCGCTTCAAATGCCAAATGTTCAACAGGTCCATTCGAAATCCAAGGGGAAATTAAAATGCACCCTACATGGTTGAAAATTAAGGACGTTCCTGACTGGGATGTCAAGAACTCGACATCGACCCCTGACTTTATATTTACCATTTTGGTGAATTATTAGGTGGAAAAATAAGGCGGATTCCAAATGAATTTCAAGCCTACATGGACAGACTGCTTGTTTAGAGGTGTTTACGACATCGAGCGGTTCTGAACATTTACATGGCTCTTGGTGTGAACTGTGAAGTGATTAGCTGCGGTTTTTGCTAATACTTTTCCTGTTAGTTATTGTTATTTTGTGCATCAGCATTTCTAAACTTTGGCACTGAGATTTTTTTTATACTACAGAGTCTATGGATCTCTAATTAAAGACTGATTTACTGTATCTAATACATGTTTTTGTGTTTTTGCAATAGATATCTGAAAGGGCAGGATCTTCCTGGTGTCCTACCGAAGTCAATAGTGAACTTATCCTACCTCACAATTCTGTAGGAATGATTCCAATTACCTAATTTACATAATCTTCCACGTCTGTTGATTTTTTACCTCGCGATCACTACGTTGAGAGTTCTGTCAATTGTTGCAGTGATCTCAATCGCAACTTTCTTAGTGGTTCTATTCCTCCTGAATGGACTTCTACCAAGTTGGAATTTTTGTGAGTCATATATGCATTTCCTTTTTGCAGTCGCTGGTCAGTTGTAATAATGTCTGTTTCCTTAATAAGCAGAGTGAAACTGCTGTAGGGGTTTGAGTGTGAACCGCTTATCAGGAACAATCCCAACATACTTGGGAAGGATGACCAGTCTCACCAATCTGTACTCTTTCTCTCTCTCTCTCTCTCTCTCTCTCTCTCTCTCTCTCTCTCTCGGTGCATGTGCTTATAAATTTTGGAAAGTAGCAAAAAAGAATTGACATGTTGCATGGTAAAAATGTACTTAAATTTTGAAGGAAGTTATTTTCAGGAGCTTAGAAAGCAACATGTTTGAAGGAACTGTCCCGGCAGAGCTAGGGAATCTTGTCAAGCTACAGTATTTGTTAGTTATCTTTTAGATATAATTCACATTTCTCTATCGAACTCTTGATTTCCAACAAACTGTATAGTTACTTTGGTTTTAACCCCCTGCGGGCGTTGCAGCAATCTTAATTCTAACAATCTCACTGGGGAGCTGCCGAAGGAATTATTAAACAACCTGACAAATTTGCGGGAAGTGTATGTTTATGTATCGGCCATTAAATAATGTGACTTTGTCGTCAATAGCTTGTCTTTTCTTTGTTTTTTTTACTCTTGGCATGGTGCAGTAGGTTGAGCAGTAACAGCTTCACAGGAAAGTTACCCAGTTTCCAAAGTTGGGAACAACTTCGAATATTGTAAGTGTTCCTTCCTATTAAGCACACTCTAGGGAATATTTATGAAGTTGATAAATTTTAGTTAGTCTTCTCTATTGTCACTGTAGAGAGCTTGAAGCAAGTGGTTTTGAAGGGCCAATACCTTCTCAAATTTCTCTCTTGCGTAATTTAACTGAACTGTAAGTTCAGCTTGTTTGGGTTATATATATATACTTCTAGGAATAAATAATTTGATTAACTCAAAATTGAAGCCTTTAAACCAAGGTAAATATCTCTAAAAGCATGCTTTTGTTTATCGGATCTCTAAGCAGAAGGATTACGGACTTGAATGGAGGAGTGGCTTCAAATTTTCCTCCGCTGGAAGACATGAGAGAAATGAAAAGGCTGTGAGTCATAACAGCAATTGTAAAAATGGTCTCAAGTGTGCTACTCTTGAACTCACCATCAACATCACTTGCTTGAATTGTTTTGTAGGATGCTGAGGAGCTGTAATATAATCGGTTCAATACCTAGCTATCTAGGAAAATTTTCGGCTTTAAATGAATTGTAAGTCTTCTACTCCCTTGTTTTTATTGAGAAATCCCAATCCTGTCTAATAATTTTCAATTCCAGGGATGCTTGGGAAGATTTAGATTCTAACTGAAATGACTCGCAAATTAATAATTTAACTGACTCACAAACTTGGAAATCCAAAATAGATGTTACGCATCCTAGCTGGTGGAACTAACTGCAAGAATCAAGTACATGACTAACATAAAATTTGAAAAGAATGTGGCCCTAAATGTTGAAGTTCCTAAAACGAAGGTTGCCTTTGGGGGTTCGAATACATGGGTAGCGACTTTGTGGGTGTAATGCTTTAGGTTAGGTCTGTAACCAATAAACAATGTAGCATTTATATGAGTGAATAGAACAAAAAGTCAACACTTGGTGAAATCCTAGTTGCGATCTAATTGGTAGCACCACATTTGAATCCTAAAGACCACATCACCACACAACTATAGGAATCAACTTATATGCTCCCACATATGTATTCGCAGCGCAACGTAAATGTTCCTCAATTAGATCATTCTTTTTTTGTTTTTGTTGACTTATTTCTTTCTTTTTCACGCTTTCATTGGAATCTTGGATGCTTCTCTATAATGAGTATTGTAGCCATCTTCATTTTTTTGTCTCTTCCAATTTCATGTCAAGTGGTAGCTCCCCCTTTGCTCTGGTAGATTTTCATGTCGTTTAGGACAAGGGTAGAACCATAGAAGTGGATTTTGTAGGATACCAACGTCAGTATATTGGAAGCTAATCACATTTTAATGTGCCGCGTGACAATCTAATATAATCCGTGAAAGACAAATAAAAGCACATAGCTAAGTACGTAAATACAAAACTTTGATGTCAAAATAATTAAATAGGCAAACCGTGTTAATATCATCAAGTACAATCAAGTATGACGGGTTCATCATAACGAGAACCAGTAAATTGCATAGATGCCATGAAAATTGAATTAAAATTCGGAGGAACCATCCTTGTATAAGTGTAAGGTATTAGGAAAAAACATAGAACAACAATAAAGAAAGAAGGACTACAAAAGCTATCTTCCTTGGTTCTAGTTTGGATAACAAGGATCTCGAGCCTTGTTCTTACCTTTATTTTTTCAGATCTATATGCTCTTTCTCCTGATCTGTGCAAGGAAATGCTACATATTTGCTTAGACCTTTAAATTTCAACACCTATTATAGGAACTGGAATAGGCAGTTCCCCTTCCATCGCCATCACATCTAGTTCTTCTTAACCTTTTTTTTTAAATTGGCAAAAAACACTCTTCCAGGAAATCAAACGAGATAAATAATCAGGTCATAACGCTATATAGGTGCACAAGTAGATGATGGTTTTATCATCTAACCGGTAACTATATGAGTTAAATATACCAATGTTGCAACTTGCAACTACTTCATCTAATGCTTTTTACATTTCGATATGTTAATGTTTGGGTAGTCTAAACATTTCTTGTGACTCGTGTCAGGGACCTAACCTATAACAGGTTGGAAGGCAACATAACAAACCTTGAGGCTGCTGCCAGATTGCAATGGATGTAAGCAACGACAATTAGTAGTTTTTCTTTTGATAAAAAGCAATGACATGCAATTAGGGGCACAACTTTGCTCCTAATTGTCATTTGGGGCAAAGTTGTCCAAATTTCTTAGCCTCAAGTCCTTTCTCATAAATTTATATTTTGTTGTGCCACTAGAAATGTCCTAGCATGTTGAATGAGCACGATTGGACCACCATCTTTCTCTTGTCTGAACATAAAATCCCTCATTTATATGACGATACATCATTCAAATTACACCTTGGATTGTAATTAGAACTCACCCATAATGTTGCTTACATTAACAGAACCTCTGATATCACTTGTACTAGTGAGTGGGAGAAATTGTGGAGCACTTGCATATAGTATTGATCACCAAACAGTAAGCTTTGCCCATTGGTGAGGTGATCAAGAACATATGTACGTTCTTTTTTATTTGAAAATGAGACTGGATAAATTGGCTTCCTACTATTCCAACAGAAAGAGCAAGTCTCCTCTTCAAACATTCCATCACCAGATCATCCGGGTTAGAGCATCGATCATTTGGCCAAAGATCACTATGTGCTGACATGGCAGGATAGGGGGGTATACCCAACTTGAAATGCAATGAGAGAAAAAATCAAGAAAAGAAAACTCTCGAGAAACAACCTCAAAAAAAGGCACAAATTAAGTATTAAACTTGTTTGTCTCCCGACCAACATGCTTCCGATGCCTTGTTCACACCAAAAAGCAGGGCACACTCTGTTTCCTAATAGATTATTTATCTAGCATCCTTACAGTTTCACCAAAATCCCACTTCATTCCCTTCACTTTGCATTCTGATCTTCAATCCTTAAACTACGAGTCAAGCTGCAAAATCGCTCTTCTTTCATGTGGCATCATCCATGAAGCATGGGTACTTAAACAAACATGTCGTACCCATATCGGATACGTTCTAGGTACTGGTTCTTCAGATGGTCCTTATGCACATGTTCCGGGTACATGAAATATATATACCCATAGTGATTGCAGTAGGGGTATACCCATGCAACACCCATTTGGAATAGTTTCTTTTAAAACTAAGAGAAAATTAACTCAGTGGGACCTCACCGAATGAAACTTATGTCCATGTTCACTTTTTCATTCCATGTTCACTTTGTTAGATGGTAGCAACTTAATTTACTGTTTAACTGTGGAGACAATTTCGCTTATTGATTGATCAGGTACCTAACAAGGAACTTTCTTACCGGGCCTATCCCAAGTGGGATCACGACCAGACCAACCACCTAGTATGTTATTCATCCTCA
>BPLS01028651.1:109284-154040 GCA_019656275.1 Rhododendron kiyosumense | reverse complement strand
GTCCTTTTCGTGTGAAAGAAAAGAGTAGGAACATACAAAAAGAAAAAAGAAAGGGAAGCTTTACCCTAAAAAATTCAATACGAGAATTCGTATGCTCATCTTTTTTTTTTTTCCCTTTTTCTGCATGAAGTGTTTTGAGATGGTGGTGGTAGTTTAGTAGAGATACTTGGGATTCAATTAGCCTTACCTCTTTCCGTTGTTTTATACTCGTGATTGTTTGTATTGACTTGGTTTAAGTGAGACACTGCTATTTCATGTGGACATGGCCTATACTCTATATAGCCCTTTTCTTTAATTTGTTTTAGTATATTAGTTTCTACAATTCATCACTAGGGTTTTCTCAGTTAAGGAGATCCAAGTGACAATCTTCTGTTTTAAGATTGATCAGAAATGTTCATCCAGGAGTGGAAGAAAACCAGCTAGTTGGATCCGTCTCGGTGCATATTTTTTTTTATATTTGGTGATTGGTCCACTTTAGAGATTTCATAAGCTCACAAGTTCACCTATTAGTTTTGTAAGCCCACAAGTCCACACGCGTAACCTAAACCCTAGGGTACCCTATGAAAGTGCCTGAAACTGAAACTCCATGAAAGCTCCTAAACCACTAAAACCCTATAATAGGAAAGTGCACCCGAGAATCCTATGAAAGTGCCTAAACCCTAGGGTTCCCTACCCTATAATAGGAAAGTGCATCCTAAAACCCTATGAAAGTCCCTAAACGCTTGGGTACCCTACCCTATAATAGGAAAGTGCACCCTAAAACCCTATGAAAGTGCCTAAACTCTAGGGTACCCTACCCTAGGGAGTGGACTGGGCCTACTATGATCTTAATAAATTGTACTTAACACCTTACAAAACTAATGGGTGGACTTGTGGGCTTGTGGACTTGTGGACCTAAGACCAATATTTTTTATTTTTTATTATGTTGCATTAGTCATGGAGAGAGTGACGGGTTGGATAGTTTATTAAGCACAGATTGTCTTGTTCTGTGAATGCTAGTTCCGTCCCTCAACAAATCTATATGCAAGGTTGACAAACATTTCTTTACTTATCAGATGTGATACCTCTAATTGTGTTCACGTCTTTGGAGGTTTGGCAACTTGATGCCAATTGAACTGAATTTTTTGTTTGCGAACTTTGTGCAACTAGTCAACTAGCAGCTCAACATTAAGTGGGAATTGTTTGTGAAGAATTATTCTGTTGGCTGTATGTTGACTGTTAGCTTTATGTTGGTAGTTTCTGTTATAATTCGTTCCTGTTAAGCATTAACCTTGTCTGAAGCGTAAATGTTAAATTGTTTTGACGTACCCATGTCCAAAGATATTGTCTGAAGATGCCTTTAGATTAAGCTTAGAAGCTAATGAGACTACCCTCTGCTAAAAGTACTTACATGAAGCCTGTAGGTCTTCAGATTGGCTTTGGAATAGGATTTTGTAAATTTTGATCTTGACTTAGTTTTGAATTTGTAAACTTTCAATTATCTCTATTATTCCACAATATTGGCACTTTCTGGAATGGGAGCTCTATTTGTGTCCCTGTTCTGTTTATTTAATTCTACTTGGTATGCATTTTCATTACTTCTCGTCGCGGACTGCCAAAATGGGCTGCTAGATGCACTATTGAGTTGTTCAGATGGGTGGTATCTCCTCCTGCCACCTCAAAGGCAGTAACTGATGGGGCACATCTTTATTGATTAATACACCTTATTTAGACAGTTCAAATTGAAAGTGGAGGTAAATAACATAAGGCTACAGATCCTCGCAATATACAGAAAGCGGATATTATTGCTAGTGATCACCTTCCACATTGTTTAAAGCTGCAGTGGTGCAAGTGAAAGTTACTTATGCACCATAACTCATATTGTCAGTACACTAATTAAAACAGGCTCATTGAATTCACTGGCTTTCTTTTGAGCAGCTTGTTTTTGTCACGGAAATTACTTGGTTAGACGGTGACGTGGACAGCTAACCTAATTGTTTATTTGTTAACATCAATTCTAAGTGGTGCTAGAGGGCTCGTGAAAGTTGTGGTAAGGCTTAGGTTTTTAATCGTCGATTATTGCTGAGAGTAAGATGAGACCATTGTCTTGATCTCAACAGTGATGAGATAACATTTGCGTTTAAGAAAAGAATTCAAAGAATCCGTTGTTTATTATATGAGATGAAATTCATCTTCAGGATATGATTATTGTGAGACTAGAGCAATTGGTCCTCTGAGGCAATCTAAGAGCTCAAATGATGCTTGTGTGCCGTCTTTGTGCTTTAGTATACTGAAGTTCTTGATGTAATGTTACTAGTTAGCTTAGTGTTACGTGCTTTTGTTGACTTTAATTTTTTTTTGAAAATCCATTCCTATGTTTTTGTTTAAAAATATTTGATCCTTGTAGTTGTAGCACTTTGCAGGGGGGTTTTGAGTTGCCAACTCGCCTGGCAGTGGCTGCTGCTGATTGCACTTTAGCTCTCACTACAGCTTTGACAAAAAAAGATCTATTTTCCAATGGTTCAGATGGAAAGCCTAAACAATCGAATTCAAGTTTATCAAGCCTTCCAACTAGCTGGATGCCTGGAGAAAAGAGAGTGAAACCAGCTAGTAGATGTCCTGAAGTCTCAATGGAGATGAAGTTATTGCTTTGGGATCATTTAGATGAACTTATTATTCTTGTGCAGAAACTCATTGCTGTATGTTACGAAATTCTCTACCAGATCTTTGATTTGATTACCCTTTTCTATTTGTCATTGGTTGCTCCAACTACACGGTTTTGTATATAAGCTTGAGGGCATCTCATTAACCAGCCCTTGGGGTTGAGTGTTACCAAACACAGGATAGCATGGTGTATTTAGACTTGATTTTGGAACCGTGAACAATTTTAATCCTATTACCCACCTACTTTAACTTCAAAGTTTTGCTTGGTAATCTGTCAATTTTGCTTGCAACCATGTTTTTTTTGCCTAATGCTCTCTGAACAATGGTGATGACATTGGTTAAACCTTGGGCACCAAGCTCCATTGGCTCCCTTAATGAAGGGATGGAGTTACTTTACGCGAGTTATGAGGGTGGAGAAATTGGCCTCACAGCTTTGGCCAATTCAATTGTGGACGTTCCCCAGGCTATGGATTTTCTGGACATGTGAATCAAGTCTGTGCTCTGCGGAATAGAAGCTGGTGGTAGTATATCGTTTGACATTCCCATGTTCGATCTTCTGGTGCAATAGGTTTTTTTTTTTTCTTTTCCTCCGAATGGCCTTGGGTCCTCATGGACATAACAAGGCTGTCTTTTTGTGAAAGTCAGATAGGATGCCTGTTCCTCTATTTCATAAAACCTCCAATCTGATTGGAAGTAAACTAATTCTGTTTCCTGTTATTTCATGGACCTTATGGTTTCATTTTTTTAAAAGCACCTTGTTTATTTCCTCAGGTTATAATAGTCTGGTGTTCTTCATTATGTTTTTGCCAAGGTGTTCTATGTCTTCTCTAACAAGCACCGCCATCTATAGTTCTAGAGATGTTTTCCTGTTTTATCGTTGGGTGCTTATAAACTTGCATCAGTAGATTGTTATTGATGCTTGGACGGTTTATAATTATATAACAAATGGTTGCTGGCGTGCTGCACAAAACAAGTTATTAGAAGTACAAGATACCCAATCAGAAATGTCAGGAAATTCCCCTGCTCTTGAAGGATACCCTCAGCGTCGAAAAACATACACTAGGGTGTATGTGCGACGCTTTTAGATCGTGGGCTGGGACAGAAGAAAGAAAACTAATTTTCCAGTATCAACGATCTGTATGAATTAATAAAATAAAGTGGAAGAACTCTATGCACTATGGCAGAATATGAAAATCTACCATTGAAAGTACATACACAGGATATTGCGGTTTCAATTCAATAATGCATGTTACTTGCTGCACACTTGATTTCTTTTCCTGTTGAGCTAGTTGAAGCTCGAATATCTCGAATAACAGTTTTATTTTCATCATGGTAAGCAGTGGAGCAGAAAAAGCCGGTCTTTACATGCTGAAGGATTGGACAGAGTGCTCAAGTGGTTGCAGGGCATAAAAGGGAGCAATGCGCACGTTCAAAATGAGGCTGGTGTTACTTCTATAACATATTAAATCATTTCATGTCCCCATCTGTTTTAATTCCTCTCCGTAAGTATTTGTGTTTTTATGACATGTAAGGCAGGGTCACACATGCTGAATACTGGAGTTTTACTTCTCTCTTCTTGTTGGAAATATTACGGCATGTTGATGCACTTGGAAGACTACCAAAGTTCTCAGCAGTACAAAGAATTATTGGACCAATACCTGTCTGGGATTCAGGTTAAGTTTACCTTTACCCGTATTCTCAGCATTTTTCCAGCCAAGTAATTCCTGTTTGTATGATATGTTTAGAAGGCACATGCCCAGGCCAAAATTTCATGTCAAAACCAATAACTATGATCATGACCTACTGAGGTCCAACGTGATTCCATGACTCGTGCCCAAGCATGTCTGATCTCCCTTATCATGCCTGCGAAGATTTGACTTGCTTATTGTGTTCCTTTGTGTGGACATAGTCGTCAGGTATCAATGTGGTTCTTGGGAAGGATCCCACAAAAAATGTGGTTACATATTTGACTAGTGCTGTGGCATAGTATTTGACGTTGAAGGCTAAACACATACATGGTGACATGGTATCTGTGTTCAGCTGCGTCATGAAATCTAGCTTTCCAATGAGACTTGAAGCATTTCAATGTGGTTAACTTCTTCCAGCAACTTATTGTATACATTCAGATGGCATTGTGCATCCTTTTTAGATGATGACCAACACTGGGTGATGATTTACTGGGGGACTGTCATGGGGGTACATTTTGTTAAAAAGATTAGCTCTTCTTGAATGTAGTTCATCGGAATAGCACATTAAGGGAAAATAAAACATTGGCACTGAGCTACTTATCAGGTTCTGAATTTCTTGTAGACAACATAATAAAATAGTGTGACATATGATTTTTCTTTCACTTGACGTCCTAGATGAGGCAATGAGGTTTCAATAAATATGATCGCACGTGTACTTTGATTCTGTTGGAGTTCAGGTCCTAATAAACCTCATATGCAGTTTTATGCAGAGAACCACACGGAAGAGTATACTGAGAATAAGGATAGTGGAATAGAGACAATAAAGTTTTTCTTAAATTGTCTATCCCTGCTCTTGGGGCAATTGGACGGCAAGCGATTTGAAAACATATTGTCAGAAGATGGGTTGCGGATATCTCGCGTTCTCATATCCCAGGTAGATGTCTTGTGTTCTCATATCACAAGTTTACCTCTTTAAGATTACTTTGTCCTATTGCTCTTTTTGTCCCTTTAAAAATTCTCATTTTCTGCTTGCATATGTGGAATCATTAAGTTAATATCATTGAAACTAGGAAATAACATATAGTTGAAAGTGAAGATTTGCATGGTTACATCACCTAAATTTGCTTCTTGTCTAGAATATATATTTTCCAACTCCTGAACTTGCAGAGGCACTATATTATGGTTGTTTTCCTTTCTTTCAAAGTTCTAGTGTGCTTCTTGATTCTGATAAAAAGAAGTGTGCTTCTTCATGATGTGAACTCAAGTGCTCATGAGTGTCTGTTTATTGTTTATGCCCTTTGTTTATAGTAGACTTGCTTCAATTGTCCATACTATAGAACTCCTGTGCGAAAATTCTGCTCAATTTTCTTTGCTACAAACTTACGTCCGCAAAAATCACCACTTAACTAACCACAAACAGAAACTTATCTCAATTAAGTAAGCGATGCTAATTCTTCAAAAGAAGGTAAACAATTGGAAATATTTTGTGGGTTCTGTAATCAATCAGAGAATGACAGATCTTCTGTCTTGTAAGAGGAAGGGGAAAAGGAAAGAGTTTGCAAATTTTAACCATGAAGCACTTTAAAGTATTTAGGAGGAGCATTTCAAAAGGGTAAGGCTAATAGTCGAGAAACTAATTATATAGGAAAAAGGCTACGAAGAAAGGTGGTTTATGGTAGTCCAAAATTGACTTGCTGCCAAATAGCATGATTTTGAATCATAGTTGCGAGTCATACAATATCCACATCATAGGCATTGATTCATTTGCCTTCATCGTAGGGTGATATTAGACGTATGCTTCCGAGTGGGAGGGGATATCAAATTAAATATTGTTGAGCTTGTTCCACATGGGTTAATTTAATTATAATCTCCAAACCTAGTATATGAGCTTGGGCGGCCTTTCCATTCGCTGCCAATTGGTTTTGAGTTGGATGCTTTAACATGGTATTGGAGCTGGGCTTTTGTGCCTTAAGCTCACCTTTTTTAGTTCGTTACGATCCCTGTGTTATGGATCCTGTTTTTTACTCTCCACGTGCGGGTCAGGGGTTGCACTTGTGGGGGAGTGTTGGAGCTTGTCCCACATTGGTTAATTATAATCTCCAAAACTAGCATGAGCCTGGGCGGCATGTTCTCATCCCAAGTCAAATGGTGAATCATAAGATCATTATGCCATTGTGGCACTGTTTGTACTTGTGAGCACAGAGTGATTAAATGGTGTTTGTATATTTGCTATTTCGTTGAAGATTTTCATTTTTCACTGTTTGGAATACCCCCAGAATAATTTCCCTCGTCGTATCAGATACGGACATATTGTAAATTGGAAGAACGCTTTACGAGCTGATGCCCCACCCATCAAGTGCTGTTATATTCCCCATTGGAAAAGCGTCTACCATTTTGTGTAACATTGATTATAGAATCGTTAAAGTCCACATGAAACAGTGTCGTCCAGTTTGTACAAGCTTAATTTGATAGCACTATATGCTGGTTTAACATTTCTGTCTGAAAGTGAATGACACCAGTTTCCCCGGCTCCATCTGTAACTGTTTTAGTCAGTGTGGATTGATTTGCTCAGAATGAGTTTCCTTTGTTGCCTTGAGTGGTTATGGACCAGGTTTCTCTTAACTGTCTTTAGAAGTGAGGTTTCTTCTACTTATCTGAGATAGGTTGATTGTTAAGAAGTAGCTATGAGCTACAGCACTAGAATGTAAATAACTTGTGGAGAATGAACTGCCATTATACTTCAATCCTATAGTTTGGTTTTGGATCTGATCTTGACATTTTTATTTGGGGCAATTGTATGCTTTGTATTAATAATCACGTGTTGGCTCTTTTTAAGCTTCACTGTGCCGATGCGGAGGTGATTGATGGGGCGGTTTGCCTCTTAAAGGCAGTCATCTTTAGATCCAATTATTCTTTGGCTGGGAGCAGTTCCACTGACACTAGAGAGATGGATGCTGTGCTACCATTGCTACTAAACCTTCTAGATGAACGTGATGGAACAGCCAGGGCTGTCGTTATACTCATTGCAGAATACTGCTCCATGTATGTCTAATTTTTTTCACCATTTCACTATTGAGTTAAACCTTTATGTTCTAATCTTCTATCCAAGTTTAAACCTGACTAAGTGATTGCTAATTGTTGATTCACCAGAAGCACAGATAGCCGGTGCCTTCAAGAAGTTTTAGACCGTCTCGCTTCTGGAGATGTTGTAAAGAGGAGGAATGCTGTTGATGTTATGTCAGAACTTTTTCGTATATCTCCACATCTAGTGCATGTACGGTCAATGTTTCTTTTGCTGGTAGTTAGCTCTTTGATAATCCTTGTCCTCATTCCCTTGGCTATTTGTTCAGATTTTTGGCAGGCAAGATATAGCAAGCCACTTGTTGGAGCGCCTTGGAGATGAAGAATCCATAGTTCGAACACAAGCAGCAAATTTGATCCCAATGATGGGTTAGTTTTAAATTTGATGATAGCATCTTCAAAACAAAATGCTTGTGGTGAAGTATTTCACTAGTGTACTTATGCCAAGAATGTTATGCTTGGTCATTGTTATCATTTACCAAAGGTCGCTAAATTCTAAAGCGATGTTTTTGCAGCATTTGGTCTTTAACTCTAGGGACTAGGGTGGGGTCAAAGGGTAGAAAGTGCGAATAAAGGTAAAGAAAAAGGTAGAAGCTGGTAGGCATTACATGCGAGTCTTTGAAGTTTTGACTATTGGACCTGGACCTAGAATTACATTAATTCCAACGAGAGCTATAAAACTGCAATTAATTACTGTATCTGACACATGTCTAATAGATACGAAGACTTTGTTGGTTGTGTATGGGCTCTTGAGACTCCAAATCTAAATAGGGTTGCAACTCTAAAGTTGAAAACAAAAGATTGCCGCTTAGCAAACTACCGTTAATTTTAAAATCAGACAACCAAAATGATACTAAAGGGAAAACTACTTTTTGCTTCCAAATGTTGGGCAAATTCGTTTTTTGACATCTTGTATTTTTATAAAGCAATACGTAACACTTACACTGCTTCACCATGTCTCATGAATCTGGGTGAAACTGTTAAGTTTTTGCATGACATATATATGGATAGGCAGAAATTGAATTCTATCAGTGAAAATTTGATTACCCACTAGTCTTTTTTTCATAATTTTTGTTTGAATTTTCTTTTTTAATTTACATCTTGGGTCTGGCTAGAAGATTATTTGATCTTGGAAAAGTTTGAGTTCCATGTAAAGAACATTGTTTAGTGCCAATTTAAAATCTGTTGTTGGGTTTATTGTGTTTTTACACTTATTGTACGTTGACTTGATGATGTTAAAACTTAGCAAGATCTAAGATGCACGGACACTTAAAAGAAGGGGATGTTGTCCATGGCTGACACTCCTTGGGCACTTGTCTGATGCTCATGTCCATGTCTCCATAATTATTAGGAAGTAAAAATCTTAATTCGGACATGTGTTCGACACTCTATCTGCAACTTGTCCGCCATTTCTTTGCCTTTTGTGACACTTATAAATAAATATGTGATCAACACTATTTTGACACTTGCTAACATGTGACTATCAAAGATATCGTAATTTGACACATTACTGTGATATACAAAGTTGGAAAATTAGTAATTCTTACAATTTATCATACTTATCTATTCTATAACTTAGCTTACTTTATTGAAGGATTTCTTGAGTCCCATGTCAACTAGAACTTATCTATTCTATAACTTATCATACATAACAATATATTTGTACAGCTATGATTGAACGTATCCTGAACCGGACCGTGTCCTACATCAAAGGGAAATAACATAGTCGCGTGTGCGTGTCAAGCGTATCTGTGTCTTGTGTCCGTATCTATGCTTCTTAGAGTGGGAGAGTAGTTTTATGCAAAATGAAAAGAATATTAATAATTTCTCTTGTTGCCACTATTATTGTCAGAGAAGCATGCAATTTTAGTTTCGGCTCTATGACAAGGGGTTGTGTAAAACACGAAGTGTCAGACTTGAGTCAAATATGGCATAACTATATGGTGCTGAAGGTGATTTCTCCCACATAAACAAGCACCAAAATGTTCTTAAACTGTTTGATTTGGCTGGAGAAAGGCAAATATGAGGAATTTACCTCACCTTCTCACTTGTTCCATAGCAAGTGATCCTCCCAATATACTAAGTGGTAATAATCTGCTTCTTTGTGGGTGACCATGAATGCTATATTGATTGTATCCCCCAAAAAACAGATGAAACAAACTAACAATGGACTTCTCTTACTGATACTTCCCAGGCATGCATAGCTCCCTTGTCCTATGAGCACTGGGTGATCATTTACAAATCCCTGGGATGTTCCCAATGGGAATTTATGCAGACTTGGGTCCTTCAATTCATGACATTAAGATGCTGAGCATCTAGTCTTCGCTTTTGGGTTAAATAGGATTTCCACATTTGCAGCAGCAGAAAGTCATTATTCTAGCTAGTCTCTGTCACAGCATCAAGTTTTTGTTATTGAGCTTGTGATTGTGGTCTGATTAGCCATACTCAGCTTTATTCCTTTCCAGCTATAAACAAACTTACTGTTGCTATGTTAACAAATGCAGGTCAAGTTCAGGCATATACTGCTTTTCAGTTTGTTTCCTGATATACTTAAATTTACTGTAATTTGTAGAGGTACGCTTTAATGTGGAAGCAGAGAAGGGCCACAACCTTTAACAAACCCGAATAAAATAGGAAACTAGGATCTGTAGTAAACCTAAACGACTCAAATTTAAACTTACCAAGACTCATATTTTAAGCTTAACTTAAAAAGAAGCTAAACTGGAAGTACTAAAATACATAATATTGCACTCTGGTAACTAATTGTGTGCACACTGGGCAGATTTCCATTTTGTTCAGTCTCGGGAGAAAGGAATTGTAAGGATTTTTTTTGGATTTGTTATTTTTTTTTGCACAGAATGACTCTTTTGACCATGGTACTTTTTGTAAATGGATTTTTTGTTTCTTCTTGCAGACCCTTCCCTGGTTTTGCCTGCTTTAGTCGGTCTTCTTTATTCATCAGACGAAGTATTGCAGTCATCTGCTAGTAACACATTTGTCGCTGCGCTCAAATATCATAATAAAAGCTTTGAAGTTTTATGTATGTTGTTCAACTGTCTTAGGTATATTCTAGTTCACCTTTTAGTTCTTTCTTCATATTTGTTTTGGGTTTTCTTGAACCCTTGCACTACCATTATTGGGCTTAGAAAACTTCAAAGGGTCAATTTTGTTTGTGCATGCCTTGTTTTTGGAAACTTTGGAGTAGTGCTAGCTATTTTGGTTCTGAAGTTTAATACATATGGCAACAGTTTTACTTGTGTAACCTATAGTTATACATTTTGCAGCGACCTCTGTCAAAACCCAGATCTTCCAGAAGCTTCAGGTGATGTAGCAAAAGCTATATCTTTCCTGTTTTAATCTTGGAATTGTTCATGACATGCTGTAGCATCCTTGTTCATACATATTTGTTAACAAATTTAGGAAAATTTTCCGAGAGAAGTTATTTTATCATGAAAGTACTATAAAAATTTAGTAATGGACATTATTATCCATAAACCCTTTTCTTGGCTGCCTCTATCTTATTTTTGGGGAATACCATCTGCCATGTATGTACTTTACTACCATACTTAAGTATAAATTGTTTTTACTAGCATTATTTTGGTAACAATCAAACTTTTTGATTGACATGCATATAGCCCAAAAATTCTGTTGAAGCCACGTACTTTTTTACCCCTCATGATTGGGGGCCTATTGATTGACCTTATTCTTCGGCAATCGTGCATAAAGTCATGGTGAAATTTGGCTCACCAAATGGCAAGTATAAATGCTGGATTACTATCTGCTCCAGCAGCTACTCCATAGCAAATCCAAGATAATGGACCTGAGGAATGTGGATTGTTGAGATGCAATTACTCATCTCGATCATAAATATTAGATTTAGTTGCACAATGTACTTATGTAGAGATATAAGCGTTTGTACATTGATATGTGATGATTGGAATCTCAGAACATTCATTCCCCATACCAAATGCTTTCAACAATATGAAAGCACTTTTGCAATCAATTGGTAGTTCATACAATATGGTTTTTAAGATACCTTATATTTTATTATTTTTCTATGTTTTTTGTTCCTTAATTTAGGTTTCACCTTCTTTGCGCATAATTTAGATGTTTTTACTTTGCCACCTTGTAGGAGGGTCAAAGTTGGATGCTGACATTGTGCTCAAGCTGATTCCACAGTGGTCGGACAGTGTATGCTTTGTTATTTAGTAAATTTTTTAACGGTCTTGCATACCTCTGCCCACTTGGCGGAGGATAATATGCTAATAATTCGAAACAAGTTCGGATATCAATACACATTTTCCGTTATTATTACACTTTCACAAATACCAATACACATTTTTCGGATATCAATGCACCTTTTATCTATTATCCTACACCTTTTGGGCGGAGGTTAGAATAATCCAATTTTTAATTTGTTTTCGTGATAAGTAACATTTTCGAGGTTACTTGGTTGTTTCATGGCTATGGAGTCCTTTATTGTGCTGTCTTTGCTCATCTCCTTATCGCCAAAGTTCTTTGTTTCTATACTCATGTGGAATGTCCATGAGTATTGTGGGGTTGTCGATCAAGATCTGTTAACCTCTCTTGAGCCTCCTGGTTCAGCAGCTGGGTTCGCCCAGACCGGTCGGAAACCGAAAAGGCCCTCTGCTGGTCTAGTTAGAAAGTTGTAGGAGGAAGATGAAAGCACTAGGGTTTAGAGAGGTGAAGAGTGCGTACCATTGTAGGGTTTCATCCTTGCCTTTATATAGATCTCTTTGGCTTGCTCTCCAAGCCAGTGCATGCCAAGCACGCTCGGTAACCGCCTTGGGCCTGTGTTACACCTAACGTTTTGGATAAGGTAGTTGTCGGGAATGTGCGCGAGCTGTCACCCATGTGTGCTCGTGCCCAGCTCGTGCCATAACCGTTCCGCCTGACGTCACACTTGACGTACTGGATAAGGCAGTTAAACACATGGGCGAGCTGACACGTATGAGTTGGCCAAGCCACCGTGTCCGAACCACACAGAGGAGCATCGACCTCGGTATGAGTTGGCTGAACCATAATGTCCGAACCATAGAGAGGAGCCTCGACCTCAATATGAGTTGGGCGAACCATAATGTCTGAACCAAAGAGAGGGTCAATCCTTAGAATGAGTTGGCTATTCGGATCTGCTTGTCCAAACGCAGTTTGTGCCTAACCAAGCCCGATCGAATCTAGCAACCCGGTCAATGCCTCAATCGGATCAAACAGAATCGAGGGGTTTAACCCGGCCTTCAGCCGAACGTAGTGACTGTGGCCGAACTAGCATATTGGGCCCACTACAAGTACTTACATGCTTGTGGCTCATAATAACCAACATGCACGCGGTTGCTTCCTTAAGGTGGAATGCTCATAATAACTTGTGCCTTGTCGACCTCCATAACAACAGACCATTCCAATGGTAGCTGGCGTCTAGACATCCATCACATAGCATCCAAGAGAACTCCGCAGGGCGTCAACGACTCAACCTTAGCATCACCATGGTACAAATCAGTGAGCTCACACGCAGAAATATCCTAAGTAAAAGAGTCAGCTCAGCTAAAGATTGACACTGTGAGAATCTTTGCGTGGCTTCTAGGTTAGAGAACCTGGTAATGCAGCCTCCGGTATGTGTATTACCTAGGTTCAGCATGGCTAGGAGAGAGGCCACACTGACTTGAATCCTATACCAAGTTTTACCTTAACTAAGTTGATGTGACAAAAATGATTACCCGTGTTCGTAGGCAAGGCCCTCGTTCCCATCCCCTCCAACAGATAGAGAGCTTTCCCACTTTACACGGACAAACCACACCCCCCACCCACCCACCCACACACACACTCTCAGCATGTGGGTGCTTCTGTCTCTTCCCCAATCCACCTCCGGTCTCACAGCACGGAATGCAGATTCTTCTCTGCATTTACTCTGAATCCAATGACTTGGAAGAGATTGATTAGAGCCAGTAGATTGTAGATATGTACTCCATGTACTTGGATTCTTCAAATCCCCTAGAATACCTGTGCCATTGGGTATGACGTGGGTTGGTCTATGAGATGTGTTTGACATTCATAAATTGTACCCAAATGGATGTTTGGATCCTTTACTAGCAGAACAATGTTTGACGAAGTTCACCTTGGTAGACAAGGAATATTTTTACTGAACACTAGAAATATCTTTTACCTAAATCTAATTAATTTCAACTACATCGATAATTGAGCATTCTATAATAGCAGAACATTATGCAATGTATCAGTATTAGATGTTCATTTCATGTTCAGGTCATATCCAATATTTGGAAGCATATCCATGTATCCTCCGCTTAAGGGTTTAGGGAGATTTTACGTTGGGGCAGACATCTGCACGTGATATTCATACTGGAGTTCATTATCATAGTTTGTGCATATGACATATATTCTCTTTTAGTATTTAATTTGAGGAACTCTAAAGCGTAAAAAATTAGTTTGTTGGTGCATAGGTCTTTGGAAAATAGATATGAGTGCTGAACAACATTTACATTGTTTGGCCCCTTTCATAACTGCAACTAATCCCTACATGGTAATCAGGATCTTAGGGGAGGTCTTTTGCTGTAGTTGATCTGTCTGCATTATTCCCAATTCGCATAGACATTCATATAGATAGACATATGTGTATGTATATGCTTGGGTTGTTTTATCTCCACGTGCAAAATGAGGCTGCCTGTGAAGTAGTTTTGAAAAGCTTGATGTACATTCTTTGCCCCCTCAGCTCCGATCTTGAGCTTCGGAATCTTGGTGCCCTAGGTTGGGGCTTGTCTCCACAATTCTTTTCCAATAACTAGAATCCGAGTGGAAAAAGATGTTTTGCTGTTTCGTTTAGGTGAAATCTAATAGTGTTTAGGACATTGTAAATGTTATTAATATGTTATATACATTTGTTTGTGGATATGTGTATCATACCAAATTGTCTGTTTGAGCTTTTTAGTCTATAGCTGTGTGAATCCCTTGCAGTTGTCTCATGCATGTGTATGGGTAATGAATTGACTCAAGGCTAACCGTCCTTAAAGTTTGTTTATGACTCTCTGGACGTCCTTGATTGCAATTGTGGTTAATCTTTTCAAGAGCTTCCATTTTGTTTTTGACTAGATTTTTGAATCTCTGCAATGGTGTAGGTTGAAGACTGGAACTTGTTGGTTGTACCCTTGATTGACAAGTTGTTTGCGGAGCCATCAAATCCCATAATTGTTAAGTTCCTAAGTTATATTAGTGAACAGTTGGCAGATGCTGCAGATATAGTCTTTCACCGGATTCTGTTGCGTACAAGACAGCTGGATGAGTGAGTAAATTCTGTTTATTTTATTGCATATGAAACTCTTGACTATTAATATCTCATGATTCTCACATAAATCCCATCTGTTATCTTTCTGGTTTAAATCCTGTAATCTAATTCATATACTACTGTTAGATGTAATGGTGCATTAAAAAGTTTTCCATGAACATGAAATGCAGACTTCCTATATGCGGTTTTCTAGAGTTGGTAAAGAATACTTCATAGGGGTTATTGTAATTAACGTTAGATTTCTGAAATTGTGGCTTCATAAACAAGCCCAACTACTAGCCAAGTCGTCAGCGTCTTTCCTTTCCCCCCACCCCTGTTGTGAAGCAATATTTGGCATGAGTGAGTTTTCAGATCCCTCAAAATGGCCCCGATGTTACGAACCAATTACTCTCAGAGTATAGGCTTGAGAGAAATTTGACTTTCGTCAACAAGCTATTTGTTTCTGACTCCAAGTCATGAATGTGTTCCTGATGACACTAATGTATTAGAGAAGGTGCCTGGATCTGAACTTGATGAAATGCTATTTCCTGCAACATTTCCACACACAGTTGTTGATTGATAGTTTCTGCAGAAAATGGTTAGGAAATATCAAGGAGCAATCTGGTTATCTTTGGATGTGCAACATTCTCCTTTTTTTTTTTTTTCCTTTTCTCTTTACTGATGAGAAACCCCTTGCAGTGTAACTCCCGGGGTCTATGTACGTAGTAGCGCATTCGCAGATTGGGCAAAGCTAAGACTCATGAGAACCAGTATTGTCACGTTGCTGGTGGCCTAAAGTAGTTGAACAGAAGACCTCCACTTCGTGTGCTCTCTTACCCCTTGGGATTGCAACATGACTATTTTTAACTTATGTAGGCCTACCTTAAATGGACGGATGCTAGAATGTAAGCCTAAGACATCGAAGTTTTCTCGTCTCCCTCTGTATAATGGTGTTATCTTGTTTTCATGCAACAAGATATGCAACTATGAGAAAGCTACCAAATAATAGATAAGCATCCAACTTAAAAGCAATTGGCAACTTGTTGAGAGGCCCCCCGCCCAGGCTCATGTACGAGTTTTGGAGGGTATGATTAACCGCTATGGGACAAGCCCTGACAAGATTGAATATTCTTTCGGAAGAACTTTTGAATGCAAAAGGAAGGAAATAGTTTACTTAAAGAAAAATATTCTGGGAGCATATTTTTGTGCCAAAGAGAAGCTGATGGATTGGCTATCAATATGCTACAAGATACACGGACACTTTCAATTATTTTTTTCAATCATGATTTACTACATGTTCTAAATTTTGGTGGAATACAAATCATGGATGCTCTGATGGTGCTGTTTTCGTATTCGTTTTCCTTTGTTTGTCCTCTCCTTCCAAGCCCTTACCTGCCCTACTGAAGCTGGAGAGGTGGGTAAAACCATGGTTAGGGAATGTTGCACATTCAGTTGCTTGTTTATACTATATTCCTTGTTTAAGAACCGCACCCTGGTGGATTTTTCCTATACATATGTGAATCATTTCATCACATCACAATTGATTACATTAGTGTTGGGGATTCGAACGTCCAAACCCACAAGCAAACGCACACAATCAAAGAACAAACCAAGAACAGAAAACAATATAAAGCAAGAAAAGAACAAGACACAGAGATTATGTGGTTCCGACTTAAGCTGATTGCTTAATCGTACGTCCACGGGGTGCTGGGGTGTTTCACTATGATGAAAATATGTCAGAGTTACAAAAGGAGGCAGCCCTAGCTTTGCTTTTATATATGCAAGCAAGCTAATACACTGAAACCCTAAAAAACGCTAAAACCTGCGTTGGGCGGGACCCAAAACCATTCGGGCCATTTTTTACTGCGACTCCAAAATTGTCTTCATATCTCAACAATTAGTTATCCTAATGAGTATAGTTACTGATCAATTAAGAAAAAGGCATTTTCGACTCCCTCATGATCACCATTACTGTTTCTTGTAAGTGTGATTGATGGAATCATCTTCTACAGATGGAAAAGTCATGACTCTGAAATCGACAATCCTGTGAAACTGGTGCATTCTCTCTTTGATCGCCTCTGCCCTTTACTTATTATCAGGCTGCTTCCGCTGAGGGTTTTTAATAATCTCAACTCTTCATTGATGTATGGTGTTCTTCGGGACCAAGGTATGGTGCTTGATGTGTAGGCCTCAGATAGTTCTTTGTTCCTTTTTTTCCTCTTCTTTTGTTTCGGTTTCTTCTTCATTCTTTGTAAGTCCAGATCCCTGTCTGCTATTTTTAGTTCGTAACACTTGTGGAATTTGTCTCAGCCCCATTGTTTACCTCACATTTCTGGTGCACTTTTCATCTGCCGGCTTAATATTCATGTTTTCAGCAGTAGGAAGTATTTTCTTATTTTTCTTATTTGTATCAGTGCTTGAGAGTGGTCAACTTAAGACAGCCTCGTTCACATCTCACGAAGTTGTGCTGTTTTCTATGGATGTGATGATACTTGATGTGATGTTAGTAAATATAAGTTCTTGGTTTCGATTCATAGTTGTTTTTGAGTGAGCTTGTGGACACGTGGTGCCTGTCAGAGTTTCGGCTGGCTTGAAAGGTGGCATGCAAGGTGTTTGTGTATGGCCATTTAATTTGGATGCAAATCATAATGCTTCACTTCATGCATAAACTTGAGAAGTAAAAGGTCTTACGCTTTGACTTTTTCAAGGTTTGGTGCATTTTTGGACGTCTGAAATTGAAAAAATATGCACAAGCTAAACAGGACGGGCGTTGGGTGTGATCATTTCACGCTACTGCTATTTCTTATATAGGTCATTAATGACATAGCTGATCATAATTTTCGTTTGAAGCTATGGGATTTATGTGGCTTTGGTTCACGGACATCTCATGACTCATGGCACCATTCCTATATTTTTTGCTAACTTTTCTTTTGTTTTTTGGAAATCCTAATACAGGATATTTTGACATAAATGATCCTGAATGTGTTGCTGGAATCCTTCTAAACAGGTTGCTTCAGTACCAAAACAATCATCAAGCCTTTTTCACACTTACCCCTTTTCTGATAAAGTTCTGAATGAAGAGCTGATATTCACTCTTCTATTGGTTTCAGGGCATTTAATAATTTGGAGTTTGATGATGTTCGCAAACTTGCAGCTGAACTCTCTGGGCGGATTCATCTGCAGGTATATAGCAATGTGATTTTTTGTCCTTAAATGCAAGCATTCTACTATTGTTCAGCCTTTTCTTTTTGCTTACAAAAGTTCAAACTACCAGCATGGCAGCATGTAACAAGTGAAGGGCGTAGTATCTTGTCTATTTAAGCTATTTAAAAGTTGGAAAATCAGAGGAAAGAATGAACAGAAGAAATTCATCGGCCGATGCGATTTTTAGGTAGATGCTTTTAGTGCGTGAAATTTATGGGGCTAATGCCCTTAGGTTCTTACAATATCTCAGAGTGCTCTTAACTTTTTATTGGTCTGATGACTTCATAATAGTGAGCCTGGAAGTAAAAGTAGTTCAAGACCAACAAGCTTTGCCAATGACGGTTTGGCAATGCATTGATTGTGTTTTATTGTAGCTGATAAGATTTTGTTCAAGAAAGCAGCTTTGAATACATGGAAGAACATGAGTGGTATTTTTCATTCATGTACTTCTACGCAAACTTGTTTTTTACTTACTCAGTTCTTCAGTTTTTTTAAGTCTACTTTAAATCATTTTCTGATAGACAGTTTGCCCAAATTTGTTCTGTAGTTTTCAACTTTTCTATGAAGCATGGGTAGTTCTAAATTCCAGTCATACCTGGTACTTTGCATGGTAGCTCCAACTATGTCCGGGTAAACCCGTACCGAAGTTTTTTATTTTTTATTTTTTATGACTTTGCCGTACCCCAAAAAGTATCCAAGACATACTAAGCTATACCAAACACTGAGATGAACTAAGTTGATTAGACTTTCTTTTTCAATGTTTAGCATGGTTGTAGAACAAAGATTTTAGTCTATAGGTTCTTTTGTATAATGTCATTAAACTCTGATTTGTATCTTAAGTTTATCATTAGACTGTTATTTGATCTTGGATTATCCAAGTCATTCAGCTTTTTTCTTTGTTTAAAGTGTAACGATTACATAATACTTTGTTCAACAAGATAAAAAACTCACCTGTTTAGTTGTAGGACTTGTAGCCCAGCCATACCCATACAATGCATTTATTTGGTTTCGTCGTATCAACGTTTTCGATACCTGTACTCGTACCTGCACATGTGCTTCTTAGGAGTACAGTAAACTGGTGTGGCGGTGTTACACACCTTCTTTTGTATAACTTTGTATCCTGCCTAATGGACCAACTAATCTTGGGAACCAATCCCCACCATTCACAAGTGAGGGGCCCCATTAAATCCAGGGAAAGCTTCTTATTCACTGGCCTGATGGAGGAATTAATATCACGCCGGTGGGATACCGGGAGTCAAACCCTAGACCAAAGGCCCCTAGTTGCCAGGTGACCAAACTGTGCCAACCCGTGGTGCATAATCTTTGTTTTACCTTGATAACTTGAGCCAACCTAGCTTGCAAAATCAACGACCAGTTAGTGCCCAGAATGCGCTTCAATGCCAAAGTCTCAACACAACTACTCAAAAAAGAAAAGGAAAATATAGAGCTCTTTGGTGGAAAGTTATTGTGTACCTTTCTAGGGTTTGGTCCAAGTAATCGTGTGCTAGACACATGCCTGGTGAGGCTCCTGGTTGTTATTTTTTATTTTCACAAACTGATCCGAAGTCTTCACTATGCTATTCTGTTAAGCCAAGGATGTTCCTTTCTAACTCTGTTCTGCAAAACTTCCATGACATATGGAGTGTCATGTATTCCTTGTTATTTTTAGTTCCGTCTTTGCCATCTAACCTTCCTGCATTTTGTGATTTTTGCAGGTACTACTTCCAATTATTGCCTTGCAGTTGGAAGATGCAGCAAATGCTCGTGAAATACTAAAAATAAAAGCTTGTTTGTTTGCATTATGCACATCATTTGTGGTAATCTCGGTCATTAACCTCCAGTTGTCTTGATTTTCAGTCCCAATTGGGTATTTTGTTTCTTATATCTGGCATCAGTTACGTGGGGGGCCACTGTTTCAGTGGTATTATGAGAGCAGCCACTTTGTGCATATTGCCAAAGGTTAGGTCTGTCTCCAATCTTTTCCCGTCCATACCCCCAATGATTGGGGACTACATGGGTTCTGTTGTTGTTGTTGTTGTTGTTGTATATCTGGCATCAGTTTCATGGCATTCAAAGCTTAGCAGTTTCTTCTGGTATACAGATTAGAGGCAGGGATTCAATTGTGCATCCAGCTATGCGTGAAATTAGGAACACTATAGAAACTATCCTGTTGTGGCCTTCACTCGATGGAGATGAAGGTACTCCTCCGTCCCTCTGATTGTTAGTCCTCTTTCCAAAGTCAGGGTATAGCAGTTTTAGTATCCAAAAGTGTCAGTTACAAAATGACATTTGATATTCTCTAAAGTGAAAAGGGGTGATCCATTTAAGTAATGCCTTCGAAGTACCTAATGTTACTGTTAAATGTCTCCTTAAGAAGCTGAAACTCCCGAAAGGGAGGTAGATTATGGGACAAAGGGCGCAATTAGTTTGCTTTCCAAAATTTGCTGATCCCGTTGACCTGACAGCTGCAAATATCTTTTTCCATTTCAGTTTCCAAAGCCCAACATGGGTGCATTGATTGCCTTGCGTTGATGATATGTACTGAACTGCAAGATCCCGAATTATTCAGGGATTTGACCACAAAGAAATCAAGTCTCGTCAGAACTCCCAGCTGGTCTTGTCAGTATCTCACTCAGCCTTCATCTCTCCTGCTTTTTGTTTTGTGCTCCTTACTATTTAACTGATCTCTGTGGTGCTAAATGCAGGGGATGCTGCGATGAGAAATTCAGTACTTAGTTGTGTGATCAATCAGTTAACAAACGATAAGATTCAAGTCTCCTCTGCCAAAAGGGGCAATGAGGGCTGCTCATATGAGTCATCAATGCCTCTCTCATTTCGCATGTGCATGGCTAATGTCCTTATCAGTGCTTGTCAAAAGATGCCAAATTCTGGCAAGAAACCCTTTGCTCGGAAAGTTCTTCCACATCTCATTCAGTCTGTGGAGGTATGTTCCTAATCAAGTTGACATTTATTTGGGTTCTTTTACCAAAAAAAGGACATTTCTTTGGGTTCCATCATACTCGTACTTAAGGGCATACTTTTTTAATGCTACCATTTCTGTCTCTCTCGTGTTGCTGGTGTCCACAGATGATTATGGAATCAGAGATTAGAGCTGCATTTGTCCAAGTTTTCTTCTCAGCTGTGTATCATCTGAAGTCTGCAGTTCTTCCCTACGCATCCGATCTTCTCAAAGTCTCTTTGAAATCTCTTACAGATGGATCAGATAAGGTAAGAATGCAGTAATTATACATGATTAAAGACTTTAGTACTTCCTTTGTGGTTTTCTGGTTGAGCACCCAATGTCATTTTTGCATCAAGTTTTTCTGATTTGACCTCTCGCTCTTTGTAAAGGAGAGATGTTCTTGCTATATGGTAGTGAGAGCTAGGTTCTGGAGTAAACATTGGCACCTCAATAGCAATTAAGCTTTACACTTAAATTGGTGTTTGTCTTCTTGAACTGCTTGCTAATTTGGGATCTGAGTCTTGATAATCAAATTTGCACCATACGTAATGCGTGAAGCAATTACAAGGATAGAGATTATTGTACTCGGCTTAAAGGGAAGAAGAGGAGAAGATAGATGTGGATCGAGTAATCTGTTCCCTGGGAGACACTGTACTATTGTTCCCATCAAATATTAGTTGATTGGGATTACATATCCTTTGTGATTAGTTACCCCTTTACCAGATACTCTTGTCAAACAAATATGTCCTTGGCATATTTAAAGGGACATTATGTAGATGTTGTATTATCATGCGTCATTAACTGTTAATCTGTTATGTAGTCCATTATTTGAGTTTATAAATTGCGAGCTTTTGTGTAAATGGCTTTCCATTTTTGAGCAGGAAAAGGTTGCAGGTGCAAAGCTAATGGCATCTCTAATGGCTAGTGAAGCTGCTATATTGGAAAGTATTGCGCGAGGACTGCTGGATGCGAGAACAGTACTTTCAAGTATATTATCTTCGTCGGATACTTCGCCAGAAGTACGACAAGTATGCAACCAATTGCTTGCATGTCTAACTTCTGCGTAGATATGTTTGTTTTTTCTTTTCTTTTTTTGTAATTTCCTTTTTTTGTGTGAACGTGAGGTACTTGAATCAAAATTATGCAACTGCTAATTCCCGTGCGTATATAAGTACATGAGTTGCTTTTTGTATGTATAAGCTAATTGTTGCTTTTCCTAATAAAATTTTGTTGGCTATAAAAAAAAGAAGCTAATTGTTCCTTTCTATGATATGTCCGCTTTGTTCATCATTGATTGACCGCATGTCTATTGGTAGAAATTTTGTGTATGCATTCTGTAGTGGGCTGAAATATCCATGGTTTGGAAGGATCAGAAGGTTCAAAGAGTCACAAGGAGGGTTCACCAAGTAATCTCACCTCACTGTTCAGTTGTCTCAGTTCATCTATGATGTCATTACAAGTCATGGGAAGATACTTTACTGATCCACCGAACGTCAGAGGTCTCCCAGTGTCGTCGCCGAGCGTCATCAATCTTCTAGTGTCTTCATCAGGTTAACGTTCGTTGCGCCATTCTTTCACTCGGTGGCATGTGCTTGCACTCGGTGGGGTGAGTTGACGTTCGCGGATTTATGGTCGCTCGGTAAAACCTTAGCTCATTCGGCGGTGTAAAGCTTTTGTTCGGAAGGTACGTTATCATTTGGGAAAAGATCTCAGGAATAGTGCTTACAAGTGGGAATTAAAGGGTAATGTAGAAGCTTTCTACTTATGGCCGAATCTAAAAGCTTTTTACTTATAGTCGAAAGTGACATCATCTACTTGTCCTACAATCAAAGTGTAACGATCCGTCTCAACTGACCTACTAACCATTCGCCTAATCACGTGGCTCAAAAAGTTAATCTTACAGTAGTTGATCATCAGAATCCTTATATACCATTTAATACTTTCATATTTTCCCGATGTGGGATGTGGGGATGTCACAATCTCCTCACCTTGTCTACAATGTCCTCGTTGCACCCTTCGGCTCAACAAGCTTTCCCCGGTGGCTATGGTGTGACACTTAGCTCCGTACATGTAGACTAAGGTTGTGTTTTGATACCAATTGTAACGACCCGCCTCAACTGACTTGCTAACCATTCGCCTAATTACGTAGCTCAAAAGATTAATATCGAGTTATACAGTAATTGGTCGAAATCCCTTATATACCATTTAATACTTTCATATTTTCTCGATGTGGGATGTGGGGATGTAACACAAAGCGTTGCATATAAATAGAGGTGATACCACAAGGTAAATGATCTAATTTCTCTCATTCTTATGTACTTCATTAAAAGCATGCTTTCCTCTACCTCTTGAGCTCTTACTAACTTGCTCGTCGGAGCGTCTTCTTGAAGGTACACCCCCTTGGGTTTTCAAGTACCCAGTTCACCGTTCAACCCTTTCACCGTACAACTCTTAATTTTACATTTGTAGAAATCTTCTGGTGTTGACTGCTATGAGGAGTATGAGTTTTGATTTGGATTGTTTATCTGCACTTCGACTTGTGTTTTTTTGGACTGTTTACAGAAATTACACTATACACGGGTGCACGTATCATGGATGTTGTGACAATCACGAAGTAGAGAATAAATAAACCAACAAGCTTTCAAAACAAGGACACAAAGATTTACGCGATTCCGCTCAAATACAAAACAAGAACGTTTCCACGTGTGAAGAGCAACTTCGTCCCTTTTCTTGTTTTCACAATTTCTCAAGAGTATTAAAACTTCAAATAGCATTGAACTACATAAGAACCAAGAACCACGCCAATTGAATGCATGAGAGAAAATTTGGCTTCTATTAACCGGTTTCTCTTGTTCAAATTATGATTGAGAGGATATTCAGGGACAAATTTCTGGTGGAACCCAATGGACAAACCTTAGGTGTAACCCAAAGAGCTGGACAACTGATCAAAACCCAAATATCAAAGCCCCAACAATAAACGGAAAAAAGAACTCCACAACTTTACCCAAAGAAGCCTCTCCTTTTTTTTTTTGCTCGGCAAAGGAATATTTTTATTAAACTCGAAAGGGTATATCGAGTAAAAGGGAAGGGAGAACCAAAAAGTTCACCACAACCCCAAGGAGCCTCCCTTTAATGGACCTAAAAGAGACAAAAACTAGGAATTCCCAAGGTTCATATTTATAAAAATGCATCGAAAATAAGTCTAGACCGATCGGAATAGAAATTCTAGTCAAATAAACCTAAACAAATTTAAACATGGAATTGTAACGGACGAATTTGCAAAACATGTGTAGGCACATGCAAATACAAATATGTACATAATGTGATACGCAAATATCGAGTTAATAAGGTTACAACTTTGTGCTCTTTTCCTCATTATTATATTCTCTTTCTTCAATCAAGCCTAAATTTGTTTGATTGATTTAAATGAATTTGGAAGTATGCAAGAATAAGAGTCTGTCTTGTGCATTCAGACAATAGAAGTTTTAATCCTAGGCACGAGCACAAGCAAAGCACAAGGAAGAATTGGTATGGGAAAAAAACAGAACCACAAGTCAATTTCGAAATTCTTTTGGTAACGACCTTGAATACGTAAGTGGGTTTTGGAACATCTACATGTTAGGCAAGAGTGCTCATTGAAGACACAAGGAGGTGAACAATAAAGACGAGGAGAGGAGATGGTGGGGGAGAGAGAAATTTCCAGACCTAGATCATGTAGATTGGGAAGGTTAATTATCTTCGCCAGTTTGTAAGTCGTAACAACATTGGCGTGGCATATTGGTGATAAAATAAAATTGTACTCCTAATCTCTCTCAAGAAAGATTTCACGACTGTGATGATACATGTCCAAGTCACATAATGTGCATTTACAATAAGTAAGGATAAGAGTGATAGCGCGAGCTAAGAAAACATATCAAAAACGTCTCAAATTAATAAAATTCGCAAGAAGATTAAAAGAGAGTATAAGACAGAGTAGTGAAATTGAGAATTTAGATGTGACTGCTAGAAATAAAACCGATAATGCTAAAGACATCTACCGTGGCCACCGACCATGCATGGCCATAGACGGCACGCGGGGTCCACTTTGAGCTCCGCGGGAATAATTCGAGCCATTTAAAATTTAAAAAAAAAAACTCCTAGTGGGACCGCGAGAGCTCAGATCCATCTGATGTGTGTAGGTGCTTGATAAAATCATCCATTTTTTCGGTGCTCATTCTAATTTTTGAAAAATGGTATGATTGAATTGAGCACCTATACACATCGGATGGAGTTGAACTTTAGCGGGCCCACTCAAATTTTTTTATAAATTTTTTGAATGACTCGAATCATCCGTACAAAACTCAAAGTGAATCTCATGTGGCCGTCTACAGCCACGATCGGTGGCCGTAGCAACGTCCAAATAAAAATGAGTAGGACGTGTTTGGAGGTTTTCGTGTGGGACAGTTGATATGAATTGTCGGCCACTGCTTTTTACTTTTGTGAAAAAAAAAGACTTTCGTGTAGTCGTTTCGATAAGGTGGACTGCGAAGGGAAAAAAGGTGAGAGAGAGAGAGGGAGTGGGGTCATGGTGTCTTGCAATAATGTTATGCTGGTTGCCATCGGAGTAGTTGTTTTCTATACTCCATTACCGAGGGAAAAGACATTGATGAGGTGGAAAGCGCAATTAAAATGAGAGAAGGGAGGGGGTCATGGTGTCTTGCAATAATGCTGGTTGGCTATCAATTTTTTTGTCAGATCAGTCTAAACGGATCCGAGGGTGCTGTGATGTGGCGGGTGCAGTACACAGTTAGATCAATCGCATTACACAATATAATACGACAATTGCACAATAGCGGCCCCTTCTTCTGTCTAAACGGGCCTTTCTTAGACTCTTATCATAATCAAACTCCCGATGATTAAAGCTGAGATCAATGTCTCATAGATCAATTGGGATATGCGTAAAGTAACTTAGACACTCTCAATTATCGAATAGAAATTATGCTTTTTAAATCTACAAAATGCACATGTTCACATGATTGCATGAGGTCATGGCATTTGAACCAGAACATAATTACAACTATAAGGTATGAATTTGCTGAATAATGTAAGGCATCGGTCGATGCGTTATGTGATTTAAATCCATGATTCTATTAACATTTTTTAATTCACAATTGCGGGATGAGATGGAGATGGCTCGGGATCCTATAGTGAACCATTAATGAAACTCTTCGTAGGAAGAATAGACTCTTCACGCAAAGAGTTCTTTTCTAAATTTTCACCATTGATTGCTGAGATGGACAATTGTAAGGCCGCGCTATACCCCTGTAGTGCAGTAAGTGCAGTAATTTTTGCTTCGTTGGTAAAAAAAAAAAAATCCCTAAATCCGGAGACAGTGGAAGAAAAGGAAGGGAAATAATATTGATACTCTAAAAATTGATGAAGGCATTCTAAAATACAAAGGAAAGTGGCTGCGGAGGAAAAGGGGGAATATTACAGAGACCTCTCCTTGGTTTTTTCAAAAATCACAGATCTTCCCCAAGTTTTTAGAATGATCACAATGACTTTCCTATCACAAATGTTGGACTAAAGGCCTATTCGTTCAAACTTTTACTACGGCTTTTTGGCACGATATTTCTAACGACTCATGCCAACTGACTTGCTTACCAGTTACCCTTAGCCTAACCATGTAACTCAAAAAGTTAACATCAGGTTGTACAGTAGATGGCAACTTTTTAAAGAATGCATATTATATGACAACTAGGATTGTAAACCTGTATCACCCAAGTAGACTCTTTACAATACAATTTGTGAGTGGTTTAGACTAGATTGAGGTGAACTCAACCCAAATAAAAAATTCGCTCAATTATTCAGAGTTAGAATATCAAAACATATAATATCGTAATCATATCCTGATATAATATGATTATGATATTATATGATTTTCTTAATCTCTTATTATTGTAATTGATTATGATTTGATTGTAATTAAGTTAATTTTTCTTCCATAGTTAAGTTTCCTCACTTTGTATAAATAGAGACCTCATTGTACAGTTTATTATTGAATTCAGTACACATTTTCTTCTTTTTTTATTTTATTTCAACATGATATCAGAGCTACGGTTGTTAATGTAGCTTCCGCCGTGGGCTTCTGCACAATCAATTCATCTTCAATACCATATGCACTGCCAGAAATTCAATATCATATTCTCCTTTCAATCTCCACGGCCGACCACCACTCAAGTCCACCGCCAGAAATTTTTCCAAGCCTAGCCTCCACGCCAAAACCAAGTCATAATTTGTCATCTTTGTTTTTTTGGTCATCACCTTACCATCAGCTACTACCATCCACGTGCAACCAGTCACCTATATATGAACACCTTATATATACCACCTTCAATTGTCCTTTTTTTTTTCTTTTTTTTTTCCCTCTTCTAAAACTCTCCAAATTCATTACCAACCAAATATCAGCCTCCATCACTACAGATTCGTTCCCTAATTTCAGCTTTCCATTTTGGCTTCCCGCATTTATTCGTGACCTCCAATTGCTGTCTCGGTTTAACATCAAACCGACCCTGCACCATTTATTTATTTATTTTTTACCGGTTCACGCTGCCTCCTTTTCCGGTTATTCTCCAGTATTTTGTATCAAATCTTCGGTGTGTTGATTCACTTTGTGCTCTCTAATTATGGAGCAATCTGTCATGGCACCATACTTTTGGGTCATCTTGGAAGGTCTCAAACAATACCCTCTGTCAACTCGGTTTACCAAAAGTGAACTGCCATATGTTTTTGCTGACATTCTCTCAAAATGTGGTATTTTATCCGAGTCTGATAAGAATTCTACTGTCTTGTTTGCTACCATAGGTACATCCTCATGGTTCTTTGATTCAGCTTGTTGTAATATAATCATAACAATTCATTGATGCTTGGATTTTCTTTATTGTGCATTCAAACAATAGAAGTTTTAATCCTAGGCATGATCACAAGGACGAATTGGTATGGAAAACAACAGAACCACAAGTCAATTTTGAAATTCTTTCGGGAACGACCTTCAATACGTAAGTGGGTTTTGGAACATGTTTGGCAAGACCGCCAAGAGTGCACATTTACGCAAGGAGATGAACAATCAAGACGAGGAGAGGAGATGGAGGAGGAGAGAGAAATTTCAAGACAAATAGGGGTTTTCGGTAGTTAATAAGTTTTGAGAAAGAAAAAAAAGTTTTGAGAAAGAATTTGTTGCAATCAAGTTGTTAGCTGTTTTCGATAGTGAATTAAGTTGTTGAGAAGTGACAAGTTATTTTCACTAACTAATAAGTTGTAGATCGATAAATGAGTGAAAAATTGTTGAAAAAGAACAAGAAGTTAGCTAATGTGAACGTGTACAAAATGTTAAAATGTGAAAACTTTTTGCTTAGTGTGAACGAGATTGCAAAACTAACGTAATTAGTGGGAACTCCACCGACTACTGGAAATAAAAGAGAGTAGGACGTGTTTGGAGCTTTCCGTTTGGGACAGTTGATATGGAGCAAGCATTAAGCATTGTCGGCCACTGCCTTGAGAAAGACTTTAACTTTTGTGAAAGACTTTCTTGGTCTACCATGGAAAGAGTGTTACGGTGTCTCTTGCAATAATTCTGTTTGGTTGTCAAATGGTATCCGTGAGATGAGGTTGATAATGGAGTTATTTCATATCTCTGGAGTGCCACGTTGCGGTGCCCTAAATTCTTCTCTAAAACATATTTGTATGTGCTCCACATGTTTTGTGGTAGAGAGTTTGAGGCCATACAAAGGAGATGAACAATGAAAGACGAGGAAAGGAGATGGAGGGAGAGATTGAAATTTCCAGAGCTAGAGGTAGATTGGGAAATTTAATTAACTTGTTTGTAACGACAAGGGTGTCATATTGGAGATAAAATTGTCCTCTTAATCCATGTCAAGAAAGAGATTTTCATGACTGTGATATTTATCCAAATCACATGACGCGCATGTATAAGCAAGAACGAGAGCGATAACGTGAGTTAAAAAATGTATTTCAAAAACATCTCAAATTAATAGTACTACTAAAATTCATGAGATCAAAGATTAAAAAGAAGAGTACAGGACGATAAGTAAAATTGAGAATGAGACGCTACTACAAGTGAAATTGAGAATGAGATGCTACCACAAGTGAAATTCAGAATTACTAGATGCGTACTAGGACTTGTTTGGAGCTTTCTGTGTGGGACTGCTGATGAGAAAGCAGCAGCATTAGTATTGTCGGCAACTGCTTTGCGAAAGACTTTTTTACTTTTGTGAAAGACTTTTCTTTAAAAGTGGCAACTTGCAAGGGGACGACCACTCCATTTCTTGGTATGATATATTGCAATAATTTGCAGCCCCGTATTTTCTTTCTTAGTGTGTTAAATTTTTTTTAATTATACTCGATAGTTAGTTATCGAAATTGATATAAATTTTCAGCATACAATTATCGAAATATAATATTATTTTCAACAGCTATTTACCGAAAATATATGTTCAGCAGTTGTTTACTGAAGATTGAACATATTTTCGACATGTAGTTACCGAAATATAATCTTGTTTTCAACAGCTATTTACTGAAATGTTATATATAATTTTCAACAACTATTTACCGAAATATAATGGGTTAAGGGAGAAAATATGGGCTACGAATAGTTGGAGGCGGGGGGCTGCTCCCCCCAAGCCGCTCCCCTTGCTGCTGCCCCCCCTTTCCGGGCCCACTCCGGTCTCGCTCCGATGATCGGAAACGTTCACTTTGTAGAGCTCGTCGAGTAGAACAACCATGTCAAAAATCAGCTTGATTGGATATCATTAAGTACTTGATCGGAACCTTTTTATCTTAAGAAGAATGGATCCGAAACACTGGATCAAATCCATTGTAAACCATGGACCGAGAGTTATATGGGCTCCGATCAGGCACTTAATGATATCCAATCAAGCTGATTTTTGACATGGTTGTTCTAATCGACGAGCTCTACAAAGTGAACGTTTCCGATCATTGGAGCGAGACCGGAGTGGGCCCGGAAAGGGGGGGCAGCAGCAAGGGGAGCGGCTTGGGGGGAGCAGCTCCCCCGCCTCCCGAATAGTTGCCCCCAATAATTAATGCAAATATTAGATGGACCCCTCCTGAGTTTTTTTTCCAAAAACCACATATATTCCCTCAAGTTTTTAGAATTACAATATGAGTTTCCTATTACACATGTGGACTAACGCATTAAATTAACGATGTTGGACTACTGCAGTAGTTGGTAAAACTTGAGGATACTACACAGATACCTACTACTTAGATTAACAAATTTCACCATTGAGTTTTGAACTTAAGAGAGTCATGAAAGTAGACGTCAGACGTAAAGTTGGAGTTCAAATAAGAGGTATCGAAAATGCTTATGTATATCTATTCATCAAGTTTTAATCCAAAGGTCTACCGTATTTGTGTACAGTGCCCAATCTCGATCAACTTCAAATTTGCTCGATTAATTTTCTCCACTTGTTTTTCATCAGTAGGGTAAGACACCGATCGATTCCCAATCTATTGCATGAAAATTCACTTGATCAACTTATAAAAACCGCTTGATCAATATTCTTTATTGTGTAGATTGTCCTACAATGCCACCTTACAGTACTCCACTCTCAATTGCTATTATAAAAATGATTCATTCCATTCTTTATATAGACTCGCAAATGTAAGATAAGGAGAAAAAATTACAATTGGATAAAGTGGGATACAAAGGAACTACGTGGATTGTCAATTAAATTGCCAATTAAAAAGCAGCTCAATTGTTTGGAGCCCAAAATTTTAATTTTTAGAAGGTTGTTCATATAATTTTTTACTTTTTTCTAAAAAAATTCTAAAAAGATAAACACGATCAACAAAAGCACTGAAAAGACTAACAACAAAATAAATCACTAATTAAAAAAGAAGAAGAAGTTATGTTAGTTCAAACTCGAGCTTAGGATTTATTGGAGAAGATAGTAGTTTAGGATGATATATATTCTATTTCCCAAGTGAGGGTGAAAATAAAATTAGGGATAAGGAAAACTTTGTGGTTAATATAGAACAACTCTATCATTGGTGGAGGTCGTTTTCATTTTTGAAACTTGAGTGACTATTTCTGTAATTATAAAAATCCTCAGGGAAGCTCGTTGGAATTTACCAAAAGTAGAATTTTAATTAAAAGACTTCATGGTTCCACCTGTTCAGCAATTATCCTTCTGCACTCACTCAATCTCTTGACACTCAATACTGAGTTTCCTATTTCTTGTGCTCTGGCTGGATCTTCATCTTCTCCACTCCTACAATTTATTCAGGTACGCAATAAACCCTTTTTTTATTTGTTTGGTAAAATAGGTATGCCATAAACTTCACTGTTTTGGTGTTGATTATAGTGTTATTAGATATATAAAATAGCTCATTGAAATCATTCTATATTGTTGGGATGAGTGTGTTTTTATGAGCACTTGGATATTAATATTAATTACTATTGGCTTAATTTCAGATCCCACCAATATGCCTAAAGATTGGTTGATATCGATTAATCAACCATGGAGTTAATTCTTGATAGCATTACAGTAGGAGTTCAAAGTTGACAGAAGAGTACTGTGCCTAGCTAATTTATTCAGGTATGCTGCCTGTCCTTATAACTTTACTCTTTTGGTCTTGATTATAGTGTTAGATATCATATATATAGCTCATTGAAATTGACTTGTCTACAATCAATTTTTTTTTTTATCAACGGCAAATTTCATTACATTTCAAACGCTCGAAGGCAAAAATTACATCACAATAATCAGGAGTGAAACCAAAACCACCAAAATCTAAGACACAAGCAACTGTACAAAAGCATGCACTTAGGCTAATAGGCTCTACAATGCGTACTGCCAGATCAGATCAACACGAAGTTCCAACATAGGGTCCATCATCGATTTTGTAGTAGAGAACCCAACTCAAACCAATAGGCATGAAGCACCGATGCAATGTTCAAGACCACAGATCTGTTTCCCCAAAGCGCATCGCCGGTCTGCTCTTGTCATGAAAAATTTCCGACTGAATTAGTTAATCCTCGTAGCCTTGAGCGAAGGACGCCACTTAGTCTGACGACACGCACAAGTCAGGCCCCTTTCCCGCACAATGGAGCTAGGAGCATTATTTCAAACAGAAAAAAGAAACATAGTAATTTTCTATTCATACTAGGCAAAACATACTTATACACATAAAAGAACTTAATTATTAGATAGCTACTTTTTATTTTACATGCATATGCAGATATATACGATGGGTTAATTTGTTGAATTTGGTTGAGGAAAAATAGAATTGCCATGAAAAAGGGGTTAATTCAAATTGGAGATATGAAATGGGTTAGACAATTTACGCATTTATCAAGATTTTATATTCAATACTCCTGATGAGGGAGGAACTGATTTAATTTGGGATTTTTTATTTTTTATTTTTTCTGGTGGTTGCCCCTCTCTGCAAATGGTCGATGGTTTTAATTTCCTCCAACCAAATTAATCAACTCTCTGGACATCTCTCATAAAATCCTTTTATTTCCTAGGAGTAGCGGATAGTCTCTTTGGTGTTTGATGCTTTGCTTTGTTCTGTATAGCTGTGCCCCCTTCTTCCCAACACCCCTCCCCCCCGGCAACAAAAGAATTTTATTAATTTTTGAAAAAATTAAAAGGACAAGGGCATCTGAAGAAAATATTACTAACCTAAGACTTCCAAAAACCCAAAACATTGACAAGAGACCAACAAAAGTAGACCATGTCCAAATTAAACCCCAAACCCTCAAATTCACCTGAAACAGCCACTTGCATCAAAAAACAGCCGCCAAACAAAAAGGATGTGTCAAGACTATAGAGATTTTGTTTTTGTGTTTTGGTCTCTTTGAGATTGTAATTTAGGGGTGTTCCTCTCTAGTCCCCATTGTAACGGTGTTTGTTTTCTGGTATAAAATCTTAATTAATTACCCAAAAAAATTGTTTTTTTTCTTCTGATTGATCATAAAAAAGAACAGTGTTATCTCTAATTATATTGAATTGCTATTGGTTGAGATAAACGAAGTAAAATACGAGGTAATGTAGGGAGAATATTAAAACAAAAAAAAAAAAAAAACAGTAGGGGGAAATATTTTACTTCGATCTATCTTTGGGAAGTTGAAAGGTAGTTCTTTTTTTTCTTTTTTGTGGGGTGTGTGTTTGTGTGTTAATGGAGCGTTGTGCAATGTTCTCATGTTATTTTTCGGTTTACTATATTTTTCTTTTTACTGCAGATACAAAGAGCTTTCTCTTCTCAAATTTGAGTTGCATCAACTAATCAAATAGACATTGTGGTATTGAGAATATCAGAATGCATCCACTACTAATTCTAGTGCCTCTTCAACTTGCCAAAAGGGTAAGCAAACTCTATATTCGCCTATTTGATTGGTATTGTTAGCTTGTACACACGGGTATATTAATTATCACCTCCAATTTATATGTTGAATTTTAGCCAATAAATATTAGCCCACTTCACTGAAAGAGAACTTGTTGAAGATATTATCTAAGATTCGATAATAAATATTTTCTACTCTCAAAAATAATGTAGGGCAACTTCAATACGTATGGTAACTTCAATAGTGTATTGATTTTTTAAAATTACTTTTTACTTTTTTATTTTTTTGAACATTTACGTATACATGAAAAAGTTTGGTGGATATTAATTAGTATAAAACACTTTTTCGTTAGCCCTAGGGAAAATTAGAATCCTGATTCTGCCCTTGCCTCCAAAGCTTGTTATGAGTTTGGGTGGCATTTGCACTCACTATCAATCAGCGGCAGAAATGGGTTGGGCAAACTTTTACGGGGCTTTTTGGCACGGTATTTGTAACTACCTATGCCAGTTGACTTGCTTACCCTAAATCTAACTACACCGCTCAAAAGGCTAACTTCAGGTTATACAATAGAGGGTCATACTTTGTAATATACCATTTCCATTTCATTACTCCCACCGATGGGGGACTTCTTAATGGGGTTTCACAATCTCCCTCACTTAAGATCGCAACGTCTTCGTTGCACTCCATAGGCCAACAACTTCCACCCACCAAGCAATGTAGGACAAGTACCCGCTTAACTACGTCAAGCTCCTCATGTGGGACCCGCCAAGTGTGCCAAGCAACTTAAGTTCCTCACTTGTTGGGCCCATCCGAGCATTTCTTTTTATGGGATCTGTCTCACACTTTCAGTTGGTGTAGACTTTGATACCATGTCAGCCGACTTGCTTATCCTTAGTTTGATTATAAAAAAGACAAAAAAAACACTACAAGAAAAAGTATATTTGCTGACGAAACAAAAAGATTTTCGTCACCAAAGGTGACTTTCGGCGATAACCTATAGATGGTAAAAATTAAATTTTCTCACCATTGTTTTCGTTCGCAAATATACTTTTTCTTGTAGTGAAAGTAAAAAAGAAGAAGTTGTCTTTTGACTTATTAATTTTTGTTTTTATTCAAAAAATTTTAATTTTTCGATTTCTCTTGTTGAGACGAATCAATAAGTCGCAAAGTATTGACCACCACCGCCAATGAAGCTAATTCATACGGGAAGATTTTTTCTTAAGTTAGGTACAAACAGAGTTCTTCCTATAACACCAGGGGTAACTTAGTTTCCAATGAAACTGATTTATAAGGGAAGATTTTTTCTTAAATTAGGTACAAACAGAGTTCTTCCTGTAACACCAAGTGGTAACTTAGTTTCATGTAACACCGACACTTCTACAGATCATCGTATCGGTGTCAGAAACTTCGGAGACACATAACACGACACGGACACTTTGCAAGACCCTAAATCATATGAACACTATATCAACGTGCTTATGTTACCTAGAAGCAAAGCTAAAGCGAGGAGTAGGGATCACGGCTAGAAACTTGGTCTAAGATTCCCCTTGAAGTATCCCTTCGAGTTTAATAAAATCTTTTCATTTTGCCGAGAAAAAAAAAAAAAACTTGGTCTAAGATCATATACTAAGTTACTAACAATAAAAATTGGAGTATCCACTTTTTAAGCAAATTTCTTTTTCTGATGAAAGCCCCTGACAATCATATGTATTAGCTATAATGATAGTGGTTACAATTAAAGATTTAAGCCAATTAAAGATTTAAGCAAATCCATTAGACCAACAAAAAGGTTGAGAACATTAATAAAAGATCGAAACAAAGCCTATGGTGCTCTCTCATGTAAGGATTACGAAAGGGTAAACCTATATATTGAAAGGGTTTGAGTTTGGGAAGAATAAAATTTTTCAAACCTTCAAACACAAATCAGCAACCCCACCACAGCTTCTCTCCAAAAAAAATATTGACGAAAAAAAGAGAGAGAAAAGAAACAGATTGCAAACTATTTTCAATGGCGTTAACACGTTGTATCGCCTTACCTGGAACCTTTGTTGCTTGTAGAGGGAAAGCACGCAGCATTGGATAAGTGTGAGAGAGAAAGATGACTTTCATTCTTTCTAAATACTCCCTCCGTCCCAAATTGATTGTCCAATCCGCAAAACGGAGCGCTAAAAATAATACAATTTTTTCAAGAAAAAATTCAAACTTTTTTCACAAATTAAAAATTCGCATTGATATCTAGTAAGTTGTTGAAAAACTTTTGATTTTTTCTTGCAAAAATTGTATTATTTTTAGCGCTCCGTTTTGCGGATTGGACAATCAATTTGGGACGGAGGGAGTATATTTCTAGCCTTAGGGCTCTTTGGTCTCTGCCGTAGGATTTATGCGATAGCATTGAACCATCGGATTTATGTAGACATAAGTTTCAAAAACCATCCTAGCTTATTATATAGATATAAATAGTCGTCCCAAAAAAATGTAACCATTATAATATCTCAAAATCCATCCTTCGAAAATTAATCTTCTCAATTCCATTCCATTGTCTAATCCATTCTATTGGACCAAACGTACCCTAATGAGTTAAAACCTATGGGAGTTGATAATCAGTGTATTCCACCATTTGGCCTATTTTGTGACTCATAAACTTCAATTAGGCCTATTTTGTGTAAAGGAGACTTAGAGCAATTTTTTTTTGGGGGCCATATATACATATATATGTGTATATATATATAGGGGTCCTTAAATGTTTTAAGCCCTCATTTTTACCCTTTTTGGGGGATCTGAAACACATGCTTTTCTCGCCTATCCTCTAAGCCGGCCCTGTGTGTGTGAGTTGAAATATTCTATTGTTTGATTTTTGAGAAATTAAGTTGTTTGTGTATTGAGTGAAGTTTTTTTTTTTTTTTGAAGATGTATTGAGTGAAGTTGAGTCTCTCTATTTCCCATCAAAATAAACCTGCAGAGTGGAGGCGTAATGTAGGGAAACTATTGTCTCCAGAAATTTTTTTTTTTGAAAAGCTAGAGGTTGAATATTCTACTATCTCTTTGAGTTGTCGAAAGAAAGTATTTTCGTTAATTAGCTAGTGATATGTTATTGCTCTTATCTTCCTTTTTTTCTAATTTATTTTCTTTTTTGCTGCAGATACAAACAGCTTTATCTTGTCAAATTTGAATCGCATTGCCACCACTTAAACATGTTTTGGGAATATCAGACGAAATAACCGCTGGCTGAAAATGTGTACTCCTCAATGCATATGTGAGAAGTTGGGAGGTCTAGGCTTTGAGGAAGCGATCAAAGCATGGAAATATGTTCGCCACTACACGGAGAACCTCCAGAAGCTGCAAGTTAAATTGAGAGATCTTGGCGATTGTACGGAAACAATCACAAGAGAAGTTAGTGAGGCCATTGGTCGCGATGACGAGATTGAGGTTAGTGTTTCGCACTGGCAAACGGACGCAGACAGTTTGAAAGTTGATATTGAGCAACTTATCGGGGAAAGTACTACTAAGGCCAGCATATCTTGTATTGCATGCTCATGTCCTAACATCGTGTGGCGGTACAAATTTGGCAAACGGGCAGAAGAGAAGATGGCGTATGCTGTTGAACTCATTGGGAAATGCAACAATTTTAATCATCAAATTTCCCACCCTAGGAGTCATTACGCAGAGAACCTCCAGAAGCTGAAAGATAAACTGAGAGATCTAGACGATTGTAGGGGAACAATCACAATTAAAGTTAGCGAGGCCAATGGTCGCGGTGACGAGATTGAGGTTAATGTTTCGCGCTGGCAAACATACGCAGACAGTTTGAAAGCTGATATTGAGCAACTTATCAGTGAAAGTACTAACATGTGTTCCACTGAATTCCCTGACAGCACGTGGCAGTACAAATTTAGCAAACAGGCAGAAGACAAGATAGCGAATGCTGATGCACTCATTACGAATTGCAACAATTTTAATCATCAAATTTCCCACCCTAGGCCGCGTCCTCCAGAACTTGAATCTCTATCCGACAAGAATTATGTTAACTTTGATTCTAGAGCATCAATTTTCAAGGATATTATGGATGCATTAGAAGATTCAAACGTTAACATGATTGGTGTATTTGGCCTAGGTGGGGTCGGTAAGACCACATTAGTCAAGGAGGTGGGCGAACAAATGCGAAAAGATGGAACTTTTAAGCAAGTTGCAATGGCAGTTGTCTCTAGGGATCTCAATGTGAAGGAAGTACAATCAAGATTGGCTGACAGTTTAAATTTTGAATTCGAGGCCAAGGCGGATTATCAAGAGAGAAGAGCAACTGAATTATGGAATAAATTAGCAAACGGGGATAAATATCTCATCATATTGGATGATATCTGGGAAAAAGTGAAAATGGAGGCAATAGGTATTCCTTGCACAAATAAAAAAAAAGGTTGCAAAGTTGTGTTTACATCTCGAAATGAAGATTTGCTGTCTACCATAATGGAAGTCGATAGAAATTTCTCAATGGCAATACTATCGAGTGCCGAAGCATGGACACTATTCATGAAAAAGGTAGGGAATTCTATCGAGTCTCAGCCAAAAATAAAATCTCTTGCATACGAAGTGTGCGAGCGATGTAAAGGTTTGCCGGTTGCCATAAATGCACTTGGCGAAGCATTGAAAGGTAAGCAAGAACACGCGTGGAAGACAGCACTCGATAAGCTGGATAAGTACATGCTCACAAAAATTGAGGGCATTCACCCAAGTGTACTGGCCTCATTAAGGGTGAGTTATGATATGCTACACTCCGCAGATGCAAAATCATGTTTTTTGCTATGCTGTTTGTTCGCTGAGGATGCAGAGATTCCCATTGATGAATTGATGAGACTTTGCGTTGCTAGGAATTTGCTTGATCAAAACCCACATACACTTGATAAAGCAAGAAATGCCGTACGTACAGTTGTTGATACCCTAAAATCAGCTTCTTTGTTGACAACCGGCGGTCATGAAACTGTTGTCAAAATTCATGATGTCATAAGAGATGTTGGCATATCAATTGCACGTGAGGAAGAAGCATTTCTGGTGGAACATGGTGCCCTTCGATGGCCACGGAATCCCACAAATGAGCCATCGTACAAAGCAATGTCACTAAGTTTCAAAAATATTAAAGGGCTTCCCGATGGGTTGGTATATCCACAAATCCACACCTTAATGGTTGAGAATACCAAACTTTCTGATCTTGAAGTTGGAGACAATTTTTTCAATGGGATGACGCAACTAGCGGTGCTAACTTTTACTCGAATGCGTATGCAGCGACTTCCGTCATCACTTGCAAAATTGACAAACCTTAAGATGCTATATCTAAATAAATGCAAGTTGACAGATATTGTTGTACTTAAGGACCTGAAAAGTAACCTGGAAGTGCTTAGCCTTCGAGGTTCTAGTATTAAGGTGTTGCCACCAGAGATCGGACAATTAACTAGTCTACGGGTGTTAGATCTCCAAAATTGTGACAACCTCATGGTGATTCCGCGAGGGGTCATATCCAATTTGACTGGCTTGGAGGAATTGTACTTTCCAATGACATTTGACAAATGGGAGGCCACAACAGACAAGCAACCTGACACCAACAGCAGAGACAATGCGAGCCTCGAGGAGCTAAGGGAGTTATTGGGTCATGCTCAATTAACCACTTTACATATCCATGTACCTAATGTCAAGCTACTACCCAAGGAGGATCTAAAATTTGCGGACCTGAAGGGATTTAGGATATCAGTGGGTTCAAAATTCGATTATAATGAAGCATTAATTTCTCGAACATGCATGTTGAAACTAGAAGGGATTCAGTTAAGAAATGAATTCATCCCTTTGGTGGACAAAGCTGAAGTGCTGATTATTGGACATTATAAGTTAAAGTATCTCTTCTCCCCAACCGCAGCAATAGGACTTGTCCACCTGGAAGTACTAAAAGTAACCTCCTGTGAGATCATGGAGGGAATAATTGGATTTGAAGGACAAAAAGATGAAAATGAAATCACAGGGGAGGTGAAGTTGAGTAAACTAAAGCAACTGGAATTGACAAGTCTCCCGAACCTCATAAGCTTTTTTGCCAAGAAAGAGGAGATGGGAACAACCATGGGAAGCTTTTCTGCTCGTACCCAACCTCTTTTCAATGAACTAGTAAGCTTTATCATTCTCCTTTTAGATTGAGCAATGATTTGAATAGTCGGCTTTAGTGCCTCATTGACGGCAATCCAATCCCCAGTGGTGGAGGGACAGAGGGATCACCACTATAATTTTTTATAATTTTATCCCAAATTATAAAGGTCATGACATTTTGTATTACAAAAGTTTTTACATTTTTTTTCTTACAGAACGTACATCACTAATGTCTTTGTCAAGTTTCAAAGAAAAAGTTCTCTTTTGCGTATATGTTTTTCCATAAAGACTTGTTATCTATATAGATATTGTAACAAATTTATGTTTTAAGTTCATTTCTTGCATTTTTTTCTTTTTATTTGTACTTTAATTTTATTCTTAATCACCTTAAGGCATTTCGAATATCATTCCAATCTTAACTTTTAGTTTCACATGTAGAAAAATAATGTCTAATGTAAAAAATAGCCTCCACTCACTATTCAAAAGTGCCTTAAACAAAGGCTGTGCGTTTTATGCTTTAACATTTATTAGCAATTGGAGCAAGATTGCTAATATTGCGTAGTGAATTAATTTTCTTAGACTTGATCCGTTGAGACAATTCAAGTAATTTTATTTATCTAAGTTACTTTCTTAATAGTATGTTAGGAATTTATTTTTAGCACGAATTTTTTTTTTTATTGTTATTCTTCTACTGCTTATTCAAATACTTGTAGGTAGAAATGTGTTTAAAAGGTGCCCCCTTATAAAGATTTCTGACTATGCCACTACCAATCCCACAAACACTAGTGTAAAAGTTCATGTAAACCAAATGTGGGCTTCTAATTTCAAAAAAAAAAAAAAGGAAAGGAAAAAGAGGGGAAATGCTTAATTAATTATATATCCCCAACTTTGTCTGGGGATTGAGTACCCCTTTCACTTTCACCATATGAATGCATAAAGTTAACCACACGAGGGCGTAGCAAGAAAAACAAAAATGTTGTAACAATAAGCACAAATTTCATAACAAGATTATTTTCGTAAAATGGCGTAACTTTTATCAAAAGAATGCATACCATTTCAGCAAATGATGCATAATATTTTTCAGAATGGCACAACATTTTCAAAATAAATCATCTAATGTAGTCCCTCATCATATCATTCACAACAAATGGTATACCATTAACCATGAAAAAGGCATAACATTTTTTAATTTGGGCACACCCATAACGTGGGGCTACCTTAGTATTCTCCAAAAATGAAACGTTCTTATTCGGAGGATAGTGCATGTTATGGTTTTGATCCCAAACAACTAGCTGACTTATTCCTTGTGTAGCAGTTGTTTGATAATGCTTGGTGAGCAACCTTTACATGGAGATGTCCCTAATGATTCGTCTATCAAACTAATTTGTAGGTTATTTTTCCAGTCTTGGAGAGATTGACTATTTATGAGCTGGGTAACATAATACAAATTTGGGACAAGCAATCAATTGCTGTCTTGGAAGAACAAGGGTCTTTCGGCCAATTGAAATCCGTGGTTGTCCAAAAATGCGCGAAATTGATGCATGGGTTTCCGTCCAATATGCATCCACAGTTGAAGAATCTAGAAACGCTTAAAGTATATAGGTGTGAAACCATGAAGGGAATAGCTGAATTTGAGGGAGAAATAGATGAAGATGGACTTAGAAATGAGGTATGTTTCAGCAAATTGAGAACTTTGATGTTGTAAATTCTAATTAATCTATGATATTAATTGCTATTAACCGCTTTTTAATGAAAAGATACAATATATGCTTTATCATTATCCTGTTATCTTACTTTGAATCTTTAATTTCATGTTGGTTCTTAGACTATGCTTTACATATGAATAGGGTAACATTATCATGGGCAGTTATGCCCCTCTCAGCCTCTCTCATGCTATCTCACATACACCTACCCACACACACTTCCCCCGTTCCTCACACACCATACAAATATAATGAATGGTACTTGTTGTATAACCCAGTTTACTCTGTTTTTCCCCCTTTCCAAGTGCAATGATGTCTTTCAAGTCCTCTCTTTTTTTTTGGCGGTTAGGAATTTCTTTCCAGTCCACAGAGGACTAGATATTTATGCTGATCATGTCAAATTGTTTAGGGAAAGTCTACAATACGCATCTCTTAAAAGGGTACCATATATACCTATTTTATGGTTTATTTATAATATTTTCATGTGTTTCGTAACTTTTGTTTTAGAATTCATAACCTTTCAGCAGTACAATTTATAACATTTTCATTACGATTCATAACATTTTGGTATATCTCGTAACCTTTATACGATTCGTAACTTTTTAGCAATACGATTTGTAACATTTTCTCTATAATTTATAATATTTTGAAGAATGCATATGATACACACCCAAATATGGGGTGTATATTGTAGTCTTTCCCAACTGTTTATTGTCCGAGTATGCATGAAAATACATAGGTGATCGACGATAGTCATTGCCTATCTAATTTGTTCTTCAAAGGAATGGTCTGGCAATTATTAGATGGATAACATACAAATTTTTTTGAATATTATGAAATTATGTGATGCTATGATTGAATCCATTTAATATTTTTTTTTATAGATCAGATAGGCATATGGGCCTAAAAAAAATAAAATAAAATAAAAAGACTTGATTGCTGAAAAGGCCTTATTTTATCTACACAAACATGTATCTGGAGAAAATTATACTCAAATAGAATTTTCATTTGAAATTTGCATTCAATACCGTGACGTAGTAGTACCTCTTTTAAAATTATGAGCCAAGGATAAACTCTATACAGTCATGCTACTTGCACATACATTTTTACACATATCTTGCACATACACTTTTATGGGGCCCACTTCGGGTCCCACCAATATGATTCAAACCGCTCATTATTTTTAAAATAATGTTTTAAGAGTTTCTGTAAAAAATTAACTCGATAGGATATCAATAAGGGCTTTTTTAGAAATTGCAGGGCGAATCAGACTCTTTCGCCTTGCGATTTTTGAAAAAGCCCTTACCGATATCTTATCGAGTTGATTTTTTACAGAAACTCTTAAAATATTATTTTAAAAATAATGAGCGGTTCGGATCATATTGATGGGACCCGAGGTGAGCCCCACAAAAATATATGTGCAAGATATGTGTAAAAATGTATGTGTCCTTAGATTTATTGTTATCCTTATTTGTCACTTATTCTAGTACTATACAATACTGTCAGGTTGCATGCATATAGTACGCTTAGTTAATTTTTATCTAGATTAGCCTAAATTTTTTTTTGCCTAAATATGAGCTCGATGTTTTTATTGATCATCTGGTTCAATAGTGCTCATAAATAGATCTATCTGAGATAGATGCATTCGGCTTTGGACCGTGGGATTGCATTCCGTTCATAATAGAACATAGATTAACATAACGTCATCCTTTAATTACCTTTGCTCAAACTTGATAGTGATTAACATTTTCCCTATCGGCTTACTTTCGTATTATTATCAGTCGACATCAAAACTTGGCTATCGTATTTGTCCCAATTGCTCGTACATTTTGCCAATGAGTAGTGGGAGCTGAGCGTGGGTACATTTTTGAAGGACAGAAGTTCGAACGTCCTTGGTATAATTTTAAAGGACAATAGTGGGAGCTGAACGTGGGTAGATCTTGGCTTTCATTGTGGAATGATTTTTTTAGACAACAATATGCTACCTCATAAGTTATTCTAACTTTATCCACAACATGGCTATGGGGGCAAATAGGTCGGTCACTGCACTGGGACTTTGCAAAATGAAGAGCGGGAAATGACCCAATCACTAGCATGAGCCAGTCCTTGTACAGACCATGTTCGTCGATCAAATGTGCTTTGATATTACTTGTATTATCAAGTGGTTCATTTTCACCAACTATATAAGTCCAAAGTCTTATCTCATACAATCCAATGCGGCGCTAGTCGTATTCAGATGTTGACGGACCATTGCAATATGGTTAAAACCTTTTTTGGTTTTAATTTTCTTATTCGACTGAATCGACTATGGATAAATATTAGTTAAGGAAACTAGAAAAGATTTGTTTAATGAAATCTTGATTTTTTGTTTTTGTTTTTTACTAAAAAAGAGAAGTTAAAATATCCTTTTTATTCGAATTAATCTAATCGTAGTTCAACTTCAGACACATATTTGAATGAATTTTTTTTAATCAAATGTAACTAGAGGGTAAGAAGGGACTACGGTTATGAAAAGAAAGATTACTGAGTTACAGCCAATTATCATATAGATTTAACAATTTAAGAATTAGTCATCAAAGCCTCTAGGCAAGCTCAATGGTACTAATACGGTTCTGAGTTTTAGTAATTTATCAAATAAAATGGAAAGTTGGAAACTCCAACAAATATGATGTGTCTTGATATTAGTAGATTGAATGGTGATCGAATTGATGAATATGTCTTCCACAGCTCTCCATATTTTGACACTCGAATCTTGTGATTCTAAGTCGAGATGGATTTGAGAGCTTCATTGGACCTCATTGTTATTCAATCTCAGTCAAAGATATTGAGCATGGTTGGAGTTAGTACTTGCTCTAAGAAACATTTATAACATACTAGAACATTTATAACATACTAGAATGAATCCTCATTTTAATTGATTTTAGAGCTTGATTAATTGGACCTCATTGTTATTCAATCATTATTGAATGTGTTGTAAACAACTTTGCAGGTTGTTTCCCCTGCCCTAGAACATTCAGAGATGGTCAGGGTGCCTAAGATAACAGAGATTCGGGACAAGCGGTTACTCACAGAACCCAGAAAAGAAGTAGAATCCTTGTGCAAACTTGTGCACATTTCTATTGAGAACTGTGACCAATTGTTGTACGTATTTCCCTCCCATATGCTTCCTCAGAATCTGCAAGGACTCCGGATAGAAGACTGTAACAAGTTGGAGGTGATATTCTCAAAGGACCCGAAGGAGGAGAAAGAGGCAATCAACGATGACATCATTGTTTTCCCTCGGTTAAAGCAAGTGTCACTTCGGATATTGCCTAAACTCAAAAGTTTCTATACTGAAACGCAAGGCTTCTTCTCCCACCAGGTACAAAGGCCCTTATCCCTTTTTTACTTGGACTTGATCATGGCCATGAAAAGCACATGAAAGCGGGGACACATCCATAATCCTGTAGTTTGATTAAAATTGGATAAAGATTTGATCCTTAATTGAGAGCTACTACCACCTGCGTAGCCTGTACACAACAACATAATGGGGCCACACCACCATCTTCGACCAACCCAACGTCAGAAATGACTGTAGTTCGAAGGCGAGGTTTATTAAGGGTTTTGGGTATGAGAGATATAGAAGGGAAATGTAAGAAGCGCAGAGAGGAGGAGGTGCTGCGGAGAGGTGATGATGATAGGTTGATTGTTGCCATTG
>BPLS01028651.1:63004-109274 GCA_019656275.1 Rhododendron kiyosumense | reverse complement strand
GAGAGAGAGAGAGAGAGAGAGAGAGAGAGAGAGAGAGAGAGAGAGAGAGATTATTAACGAAGGAGATGGGCGATTGGGTTTCAGATGTGATGAAGAGCGTTTTTGGTTAAAGGCCTTGGTCTGGGTGTTTATGAGCTAAAATGACCTAGTCATCCATATTGGATGGTGGTTTATAGTTAAAAAACGAGTGAGTCTAGTCCAGTAACGATTGTTTAATTGATCAAAAAATTTTGTCGCTAGTAAAAAACATTAAGGTCTTTGAAGATTTTTTCAATTGTTAACTTTTAAGATCTTAATATTAGTTAAAATATTCAAAAGATAGTCTTTTGTTTTACTTTTATTTTTTTAACAGAAAAAATTGAGATTGAATAACAATTTTTTACCTTCCGATTCCTCTCATCAAGATAAACAAATAATTCACAAAAATTTGATGCAAAATTAACAAATGCAAAAAAAAAAATTAATAAAGACAAAATTAGAAAAAGGCAACTGGCTTTATTAAGCCTAACTAGACCTTAATTTTGTTGGTTTTAGAAAGAGAACCCATCACTTCAGTACTGGTGTGAGTCGGTGTTACGCCCTAAAAATTGGGTACATTAAGAAATAAATAAGTTATTTTTCTTAAAAAAAATGTCAATTTTATTAATAACTAAAAATCTCAAGTCTCCAAATTATATTGAGGAATAAGTTGAACATTCGGCTTTAGTACACATTGACGCAAAGCTAATCCCATAAATTCTAGTTTAAAAGTTTGTGTAAAATAATGGGGGCTTCTGATTTTAAAAAAATGAAAAAAGAAGGGGAACGCTTAGTATCCCCAACTTTGTCCGAGGATACGGTATCCCCGTTGACTTTCATCATATAAATGGATAAAGTTAACCATGAAAGGGCATTCCATTTTCAGAAAATGATGCATTAACATTTTTAATTTGCATTGCGCGCATTTTCAAAGTAACTCATCATTTAATGTTGTCCCCCGTCACAACATTCACCACAATTGGTATAACACTCATCATGAAAAAGCAAAACATTTTATGATTTCGGCACATCATAAGGTGGGGGTACCTTAGCATTTCCCAAAAATGGAAGTTTGTTAGTTGGACGAAAATGTGTGTAAAGGTTTTCGAACCTTGACAATGTGCGATCTACGAAAGCTTGAAAGCTTCTGTACCAAATTGGGTAAGGTGGGCACAACTGAAGACAACTCTACCATCCATGGATACCTTTATTCAACAGAAAGGCACATTTGCTTTACCAGTACTAGCGTTGTGGCCCGTTCATGCACAAGACCAAAAAATCATATTGATATTTTTTTCAGTCTCGTGTATGGAATGTGCAAAAGAGATAGTTGAATTTTTTTCAGCTCCGTAATCGATGCACGATAGCGTTGTTTCCGTTCTATGCATGAAAAGACATATTTCTATTGTTATGAATTAAAAATTTTAAGTGTGAATAGAATAAATTCCTATTATGTTGCAATTGTAAAAAATATAACATAAACAAAGCTAATTTAGCTACTTATGGTCACAATTAGCTTCCTATTTGAGATTGGAAAGAAAAGCATGTAGTATACATTTAATTTTTTTTAACTAATTAGGATTATCTTAGTTGGCCAGAACTCTTGCATCTCAATAGGAGGTTAGGTTTGAATTTCTCTACTTGTGTGTGCGTGGATGTTCTTCCCTTAATAGGTTTTTCATTCTTTCTTGTTTCTACCTTAAACTAGGCTTATTTATGGTATTTGTTGAAAAAAATACATTCAATTTTTTTCTGTCAATAATTGTTTGTAGTTGATGTGCAAGTAATAGATAGACAAAAAATAAAAATAAAACTCTCCCTCTCTCTTTCTGTCAAAGAAAACGAACACTATGATCGACCTACCCAACGTCAGAAATGACTGTAGTTCGAAGGCGAGGTTTAGTTAGGGTTTTGGGTCTGAGAGATATGGAGGGGAAATGTAAGAAGCGCAGAGAGGAGGAGGTGTTGCGGAGAGGTGATGATGATAGGTTGTTTGTTGCCATTGGAGAGAGAGAGAGAGAGAGATTATTAACGAAGTAGATGGGTGATTGGGTTTCAGATGCGGTGAAGAGCGTTTTTGGTTAAAGGCCTTGGTCTAGGTGTTTATGAGCTAAAATGACCTAGTCATCGATATTGGATGGTGGCTTACAGTAAAAAACGAGTGAGTCTAGTCCGGTAACGATTGTTTAATTGATCAAAAATTTTCGTCGCTAGTAAAAAAAATTAAGGTATGTTGAGATTTAGTCAATTGTTAATATTAGTTAACATATTCAAAAGACAGTCTTTTGGCTTACTTTTGTTTTTTTTCCTGAAAAAATTGAGATTGAATAACAATTTCTTACCTTCCGATTCCTCTCATCAAGATAAACAAATAATTTACAAAAATTTGACGCAAAACTAACAAATGCAAAAAAAATAAAAATTAATAAAGACAATTAGAAAAAGGCAACTGGCTTTATTAAGCCAAACCAGACCTTAATTTTGTTTAGTACTCGTGTGAGTCGGTGTTATGCTCTGAAACTTGGGTACGTTAAAAAATAAAGTTAATTCTGGGCCAGTCCTAATATTGGATTCCATGGTCCACCAAGTCCTTTGGGGTAAAAGTGCAATGTTCACTAAGTCATGTGGCCGTTCGTTTAGGGTTTCAAATGAATGCAGCCTACCCCTCTCTCTCTCTCTCTCTCGCTCTCCTCCCGTCAGCCTCGTCACCATCGGCTACTCCTCCGCTAGTCTCAGCCACGCCACCGGCCACTCCTCCGCCGGTCTTAGCTCCACCGCCAGCTACTCCTTCGGCCGTTCCACCCTTGCCACCTCCGTCTGCTGCCTCCATAGACGTTGATGCCTCCGTCTGGAACTGCAATCGCCGTTCTTGCCGTGGTTCACAAATGAATGCCCAATTTTATTATTTTAGGGTTTCAAATCTCCCAGCCCATCCCTCCATCGCCGCCCTCTCTTCGACCAGGATCACTTCGTTCAGAGGCAGCGCGATGCCGTCCTTCCACCTGCGCGTGACCGCCGGCGACCACCTTCTCCGTCTTCACCATTTCAGCTAACAATGTTAATTGTAAGTTTAGACAGAATTTAACACTGTTAATTATAAATTTAGACAGAATTTAACAATGTTAATCGTGGCGGTAATTAACACTGTTAATTATAAATTTAGACAAAATTTAACACTGTTAATCGTGGCGGTAATTAACATTGTTAATTATAAATTTGGACAGAATTTAACACTGTTAATTATAAATTTATACAGAATTTAACACTATTAATCATGGTTGTGGTGGTGGTGGTGGTAATGGTGGTAGCGGCGACGGCGGTGGTGGAGTGGCAGTATAAGAGGTTATATAGGCCAACTGTTAATTAACACGGTTAATTGTGGTGTAAATTTATAAAAAATTAGCACCATTAATTTAAAGAGGAATTAACACCGTTAATATAGATATGAAGTAGCACTGTTAATTGTGGTGGTGGTGGTGGCGGAGGCAGCGCCGTGGTAGTGGTGATTGTGGTGGCGATGGTGGTGCTGATGTAGAAGGTTGTATGAGTTGACTATTAATTTAGACAAAAATTAACATTGTTAATTGTAGTGGTGGTGATAGCTTGGTGGTGTGGGTGGTGGCGGCGACGGCGGTGTTGGTGGCGGCAGTACTGGTGGTGACACGGTGGCGATGTGGTGGTGGTGGTGGTGAGGGTGGTGGCGGTGGCAGCGTGGCGGTGGTGGGGTGGCGGTGGTGACGATGTGGTGGTGGTGGCGGCATGGTGGTGGTGGTGGTGGCGGTGATGGTGGTGGCTGGATCGTCTCTCCAATCACTTGTTTTTTTACAAGTGGTATTTTTGTCTACAAAATAATGAAGAGGACTTACTGGGCTATAGGCATTTTGGGCAGGATCTAGTAGGCTATTCTTCATCCAGACAGGATCGGCCAGGAAGTTCCCCAAAGAATTAAATAAGTTATTTTTCTTAAAAAAATGTCAACTTTATTAATAACAAATCTCAAGTACTCCAAATTATATTGAGGAATAAGCAAATGTCAACTTTATTAATAACTAAAAATCTCAAGTCTCCAAATTATATTGAGGAATAAGTTGAACATTCGGCTTTAGTATACATTGACGTAAAGCTAATCCCATAAATTCTAGTTTAAAAGTTTGTGTAAAATAATGGGGGCTTCTAATTTTAGAAAAAGGAAAAAAGAAGGGGAACGCTCAAGTATCCCCAACTTTGTCCAAGGATACAGTTAACCACAAAAGGGCATTCCATTTTCAGAAAATGATGCATATATAATATTTTTAATTTGCATTGCATTTTCAAAGTAACTCATTTAATGTTGTCCCGCATCATAACATTCACCACAATAGGTATAACACTTATCATGAAAGAGCATAATATTTTATGATTTCGGCACACCATAGGGTGAGGGTACCTCAGCATTTCCCAAAAATGGAAGTTCGTTAGTTTTTTTTTTGCTAAGCAAAAGAATTTATAAATCTTTATAAAGGATTAAAAAGATTAAAAGAAGGCAAGACGCAACTGAAACCCAAAAAGAATCACTGAAACTCAAACAAAAAGCAACCAAAGACCCAAATGAGTCTCACACCCAAAACCTAAATCCCCAGCAACAACAACAAAAACATAGAGAAAAAGCCAAAACCAAAACCAAATAGCCGCCAAGCAAAACCAAAAAAGAAGCAAGACACCTCAAACCCACCCAAACTCGAGATCAAAGAGCCATAGAGAGGGATGCATCCTCCACAAAATTAACATTGTCCTCCGAGATATCCTCTTCCTCAAAATCATCTAAAGCATGTATCCTTTCTTTTAATTCTTCTTCTTGTATTTCAACAAGTCTCCTCGGATTATAATTCCTCCCTCATTTAATTTCAATACCCAAAGTTTTACCAATGTCCAACATCTTGCGAGCTTCCTTAAAGAACATTAAGGAATAAGGGCCTTTCTTATTTCTATGATTCACTTTATCGAATTTAGCCTCAATCTTTGCGAGATGCTTTTTCTTTATAATTTTCCTCTCCGATCTTCTCACTCCCCTTCTCATTTTAATTATGGCATCAACGGACAAACTAATGCCGTGAAAGTTACTCCCATCTTTAGAGTTCCGCTTAGGTAACCCTTCAACTACTTCTACTCCCCCATTTGAAATAACATAATCCTCACCATGAAAGGCCTCTCTTCTTTGGCGGTGATCCTCAAAAGATTGAGTAATACAACGTGAAGCACCTTCCTTTTGGTTCAAATCTACAAGTAAATTAATTCACTCCACTTGAGTAGCCCTCAGGAAGTTTTGAGAAACCTGAATATCCTCCACTATCTCTAACCCTTTATCCAAAGCCTCCATAGGACTCTCAGCATATGCTATTCCAGTTAGCTGATTATTGAGATTCTCGTGAGCTTCAAAAAAGCAATTTGTACCCCTTCTGTGTGTTGAGTCAGCTCCATAAGCATCATCGCCCTTGACCAGACTAGCCTTACTAGCAACCACCTCATTCTCTTCAATCTCAACACTGGAAACTGAAACTGAGTTTGCCTTCCTTAACAACTGAAACTCTGGAAAAGAGGTGTCCTCTTGAACTCGCATGCGAAATTCACTGTTATTAGCTTGGATGTGTATCCACTCATCGATGGAATCTTTTACCGTTGCAATGAGAAATCTTCCATTCGCAAAAGATGTCATTTCCATAATATCCTCATCGATTGAGAGAACTTCCCCATAGATATCGCCAATTTTCTTGAAAGTATCAACATGCACACCAAACGTTGGGAGGAACCCCCAAGCATTTAACCCAAACAATTCTCTCAAAACTCGCAACTTCTTCACTCCATGGTTTAATTTCACTGAACCATCTTGATAACCATTTCTCCTTTATGGTTAGGTCCCTCATTTCTTTGTTCAGACAAGTAATGAGAACACGACGACCCCCCATTGCTCTCACTAAAGTTCCTTTCACCTTTTCTTTCTTGAATTCAATCTCCAGATCCTCAATCTTAGTCACCTTGTGTAGCTTTGCAACCGCACTTCAATTTAACCACTTATTACCGACTGGTTTAATGTTCAGGATTTTTGCTTCCATCTCCTTGACCACCCGATCATTCTTATCACTTTTAAAATTATTGAAAGTTTTCCAAAGCCATTGACGACCAACATCCTCTGGCAGATTGTCAACATACAGAGTGAAAATTTGTTGATCTTCCAAAATTTTCTTTCCATTCTGATAGCTAAGTTTACTAATCACTGGTATCCAACCCCCCTCATCAGATCGAAAGCCTTCTCTCATCTCCCTCCCCATTACATTCCAAAAGAAAGCAAACAGCAGTAAATACCACAAACCAAAACCTAAAAATTAACTGCGAAAACAAGGTCCCAGACACCTAAACAGTAGATCAAAGGAAATACCTTGAAAGAACTGAGCAAGCCTCACTGAAAGCACAAGAGGGCGGCGGCACAAAGCAGAATGGCAATTGGAGACAGGGCCAGCGTCTGACAGCAAACGGAGAAAACAGGGTCGGCAGTCGAATAAGGAGGGCGGCGGCATAGATTAGATCGGCAACCAGAGACAGGGCTCAACCGGAGACAGAGCAGATCGAAAATGCCTGGGCCAGACCAGCAAGGACGAACCAGGGAGGGTAGGAGAGAAACGGTGAAGAGGGAGGGCAAGGGCTGGCCGGTGATGCCAGCGGCGCAGGGAAAAGGGAGGGGGTTAGGGTTTCGCCATTCAAATCCCCAACGGTCTTTTTTGAGCTGCTTCACGATTGAAATTTGTTAGTTGGACGAAAATGCGTGTAAAGGTTTTCAAACCTTGACATTGTGCGATCTACCAAAGCTTCTGTACCAAATTGGGTAAGGTGGGCACAATGAAGGCAACTCTAACATCCATGGATACCTTCATTCAACGGAAAGGCACATTTGCTTTATCATTACTAGCGTTGTGGCCGGTTCATGCACAAGACCAAAAAAATTATATTGATATTTTTTTCAGTCTCGTGTATCGAATGGGCAAAAGAGATAGTTGAATTTTTCCAGCTCCGTATTCGATGCACGATAGCGTTGTTCCCATTCTACGCATGAAAAGACATATTTCTACTGTTATGAATTAAAAATTTAAAGTGTGAATAGAATAAATTCCTATTAATTTGCAATTGTAAAAGTTATAAGTAAAACAAAGCTAATTTAGCTACTTATGGTCACAATTAGCTTCCTATTTGAGATTGGAACCATTTGAAAAAGCATGTAATATACATTTAATTTTTTTTTAACTAACTGGGATTATCTTAGTTGCCCAGAACTCTTGCATCTCAATAGAAGATCGGGTTTGAATTTTCCTACTTGTGTGTGCGTGGGTGTTTTTCCCTTAATAGACTTTCATTCTTTCTTGTTTCTACCTTATAATAGGCCTATTTCTGGTATTGGTTGAAAAAAAAAATTCAATTTTTTTCTGTCAATAATTGTTAGTAGTTGATGTGCAAGTAATAGATAGACAAAAAATAAAAATAAAACTCTCTCTCTCTTTCTGTCAAAAAAAACGAACACTATGACTTGTAGTAATCCCCCCAGATGGATGTAATGAATTTTATTTTTATTGAAGACCACGGATGTAATGGATGATACCCAGTAGGCTTTGCTCTTCTTCTTTTTGTACCTTTTATTACTGTCTTATGTTATTGGAGCCCCTTCCGTCATTATTTTTCTCCTTTACAAGTGCAATGGCTTCTTTTGAGTAATTTTTTATTTTCTGTGGCAATAGATTTGTCTTCAGTCCACAGAGGACTAGATTTCCCTTAGGCCTTACGAACGCGGGCATGTAATGCGATTTGTTACGGTGATCAAGTTAAACTGGAATTGGTTCTTGTCTGAGTATGCATTAAAAAATCTCGTTGAACGATATTGCAATAAGTCCTATTTGGATGGCATACTAAAAAATTGAATGCCATGGAATTACACCTAAATTTGGAGCTATACTATTGCTATGCCAATCGGAGTCTTCTATCGGTCACTGCCGACTGCCCAAATCAACAATTTCTGTCCATCCTTCCCCAATGCTCCTAAAAACATCATTAATATTGAAGAACGCCATTTAAAAGTTTAACCTTTTTTAATCTGGGTACACCCATAACGTGGCGGTCCTTTAGTATTTCCCAAAAAATGAAAGGTTCTTATTTGGAGGAAGTGCATGTTGTGGTTTTGATCTCAAACAATTAACTAGCTGACTTATTCCTTGTGTAGCAGTTGTTTGATAATGTTTGGCGAGCAACCTTTACATGGAGAAGTCCTAATGATTCGTATATCAAACTACTTTGTAGGTTATTTTTCCTGTCTTGGAGAGGTTGACCATTGATGGGATGGGTAGCATAATAAAGATTTGGGACAACCAATCAATTGCTGTTTTGGAAGAACAAGGGTCTTTCTGCCAACTGACAGATTTGGAGGTTAGAAGTTGCAGTAAATTGATGCATGTGTTTCCGTCCAATATGCATTCACTGTTAAAGAATCTAAAAAAGCTAGAAGTGAAATACTGTGAAACCATGAAGGGAATAGCTGAATTTGAGGGAGAAATAGATGACGATGGACTTAGAAATGAGGTATGTTGTTTCAGCAAATTGAGAACTTTGATATTGTTAAGTCTATGAATCTATGATATTTCCTTTATCATTATCCTTCTATCTTACTTGAATCTTTTCCTGTTGGTTCTTAGACCATGCTTTACATATGAATAGGGTCATATTGTCACTGGTAGTTAGGTCCCTCTCTCACGTTATCAAGTATCACACACACACATCCCCGGACATGAGACAAATATAATGAATGGTACTTGTTCTATGATCCAGTATGCTATGTTCTTCTTCTAGTACCATTATTCTCTGATGTTATCCGCGCAAACTCCTTCCGCCATCATTTTCGTCCTTCACAAGTGGAATGACAACTTTTTCAAGTCCCTTTTTTTTTTTTTTGTTTTTGCGGTTTGGAACTTCTCTTCAATCCACGGAGGACTAGATATTATGCTGATCATGCATGTCAAATTGTTTTGATCTTGTCTGAGTATGCATGAAAATATCTAGTGTATCGATAGTCATTGCCCATATAGTTTGTTCTACAAAGGAATGGTCTGGCTTAGTTGGATAACATAAAAAAAGGTTTGAATATTAAGAAATTATGTCATGCGATGATTGAATCCATTCAATGTTTTTTCATAGATAAGATAGGCTTGTGGGAGTCCGGCTCGTCTAATCCACAGGGAATTGGAGAATCCTCCAATTCCAATTTAATGGTCAAGATTACCCTAGTAACTCAAGTCTCAAAGCTCATATGGTATTCTACGGGCTCCCAATTACCCTCCAAATATTTCTCAATTACATAAGCATATGTCTTCCCTCCCTGTTTTTTTTTTTTTTTGAATGGTGAAAAAAATTCATTAATCTTCGAAGTTGTTACAAAAAATTCATTAATTTTTTTTAATAGCGTCTTCTCTCCCTGTTAAACCTACCTCTGAAAAAAAAAATTTATATTGCTCATGAGGATTTTTTTGACCGATATCATATAGCTCATAAGAAATTTTTACTAATATTATATCAGTAATTTTTTTTCTTTTGGCATGAATTTTTTCACTTATATTATCTTATTATGTAGCTCATGAGATTTTTTTTTATGGATACTAGTGTATTTATATGTGTGCTTCACACCTTGTTGTGTGCTCATTGATGTAGTTGTTCTTGTATATAAGAAAGTTGAAATTAAGATTCAATTACGGAAACTAGAAAGAAATCGTAAGAGTAAGTAATTGAACGTAAGATAATTTTTACAAAAAAATTGTTTTAGAAGAAATGCAAAAGGAGTTCTTTGATTAACCCTATGAATCTGATGGTTATTTGAAACTTGCACGTGTTATTGAAGTTACGATATGAGTAATGTTTGGAATTTGATAAATTGGTGACAACTGGGGAATATTTGGGTACTCGTAAAATACCATATGAGCTTTGGGGCTTGAGATACTAGAGTAATCCTGACCATTGAATTGGAATTGAAGGATCCTTAAATTTCCTATGGATTGAAGATGAGCTGGACTCGGCTTATGGCCCTAAAAAATAAACAAATACCCGAAACTATCTCCGGAATTTTCCCGAGTCAATGAATCAGTAGCCCAATTTAATAATTTCTACTTGTCTCTACATTGCTATTTGGTATGGATTATTTTTACAATTTTGAAAAGTAGTCCTATGGTTATCGATCACAGACCTATTCCACCATACGTATTAGGTAAACCAACAGAATGTCAAAAATTCTGAACTGGAATATTAAAGTTTCCGGAAATTAGGACTGCTAAAGAAACTAAGCTATTCGAATTTGAGTTCGTTCGTTAAAAGCATATTCAACAAACCAAGCTTGAACTTAATTTTTTTCAAAAGTCATTAAGGTTTCAAACCAAGCTTGAACAAGCTTGGTTCGTTCGTCTAATTATGTATAAAAAAATTAATGTTTTGTTTGGAACACTTTTTGAAATTTTTTTTTTGAAAAAGTAGTAGGGGTAATAAGTGGAGAGAGATAGAAAGAAATGATTAGAAGTAGGGGGAATTTAGGGGGAATTTTTTGAAAAATGTTTTTCAAAAAGAGAAGCAAACAAGGCATTATACTCGAGATTAGCTTGTGTTTGGCTTGATTAAAACTTAATTGCTATGTGATTAGGGTTAATTCATTTTTCAGAAAAAACAAAGGAGGTGAAAAAAAACTGTTCTCAGTTAGAAGAAAGAAGACTTTTTTTTTATTGGCATAAAAGAGAGAAACTTGGATTAAGAGGAGGCCAAAAGAAAAGAAAAAATGAAAAAGAAAATACATCCGATGAGATATTGAAAGAACCACATAAGGAGTGAAATCATCACATCACGTCAATGGTTAACTTTAAGATCTTAAATTAGTTAAAGATCTTCAAAAGACAGTTTTTTGTTCTTTTTTTTTTTTTTTTTTTACTTTTTCAAAAAACAATCGAATTTGAATCACAATTTTTTATTTTTCGATTCCTCTCATCGAGATAAATTAATAATTTACAAAAATTTATCGCAAAACGAACAAATGAAAAAGAAATTAATAAAGGAAAAAAAAATTTAAAAAAGGCAAATGGCTTATTAAGCCAAACCAGGCCTTAATTGTGTTGGGTTTAGAAAGTGGGTCACTTCAGTGCTGGTATTTCCCTTCCAATTCCATCATAGGATTTTGGTGGGGGGGGGGGGGTGTGGCATCTGAAGCTATGCCAATCGGAGTCTTCGGTCGCTGCCTACTGCCCAAATCAACTATTTCTATCATTGACGGTCCATCCTTTCTCCCAATGCTCCTAAACAACATCATCAATGTTGAAGAATGTCATTTTCGGGCTGTGATAAGTATATCATCTCCGCATACGTAAATTTATTATTTCTCATGTTTACTAGTCTAAACAAAATTTTCATATTGGTAGGTATATTGCAATTAGCAATATTTATCATTTTTACGATTTTATCAGTCTGCACTTTTCCATTTTTCCATGCCTAGTAAATTTATCAATTTGGACAAATGTATAATAATACGACAATTTACCAATTTTCTCTTATTTCAAATTTGAGAAATTTCTCAATTCGGCATGTATATTACTTTTAGCAACATGATCACTTTTTGTGGTGATCAACCCAATATGTTAAACTATCCTATTACTCTATTTACTAATCTCATAAAAAAATTATTTTCGTTAATATACTGTGTTTACTCACGTGACAAATTTTTCATTAAGTACATATATTCTTATAATTTCAATACTCAATTTTGATTTTGGCAAGTATATTACATTTGTTAATATTTTCTCTTATTATGATTTTATCAATTTGTACATTTTTTGGTTTTACATGCAAAGTAAAATTCTAATTTTGGTATATTTTAAAATTTTGTTATTTTGTAAATGATTGTTAGGCCATCAGTGATTTCTGATTGTACGGCTCTAGAAAAAAAAAGAAGATGAAGACTTGATTGAAAATTTATGTGTCATCCATAGTTCTCCAAGTTGAGACTTGAATCATCTGCTTATGAGCAGAGATGGGTTTTAGAGCTTGATTGGACCTAATTACTATTCAATCACTAATGAATATTTTGTAAACAACTTTGCAGGTTGCTTTTCCTGTCCTGGAAATTTTAAAATTTGAAGATTTACATAAGATAACAAGGATTTGGGATAACCAACCACTCTCAGAACCAGAAAAAGGAGCTAAATCCTTCTGCCAACTTATAGTGATTGAAGTTAAGGATTGTAACCAATTGGAGTATGTATTGCCCTCCTATATGGTTTCCCAGTTAAAGAATCTGCAAAAACTCAAGATATGGAGATGTAGGAAGATGGAGGTGATAATCTCAAACAACCCGAAGGAGAAAGAAGCCACCAACAATAATGATACCATTCGGCTCCCTCAGTTAAAGGAAGTGGAGCTCGAGGAATTGCCTAATCTCAAAAGTTTCATATGTAATGATGAAACGCAACTCTTGTTCTCCAACAAGGTACAAATTAATGTCTTTACCCTTTTCACTTAATCCTGTAGTTTCATCGCAATTAGAAAAAGAGTAGTTGATCCGCAATTATATTGAGATTACCAAATTTATTAGGCAAATTAGTTTATCGTGTAAACTTAACAGATGGCCCAAAACTATCTTCGGAAATTTTGCCGAGTCAATGGATCCGTAGACCAATTTAATAACTACATTTGTCTCTACATTACAATTTTGAAAAGTAGTCCTACGGTTATCACAGACCAATTCCACCATACGTATAAGGTAAACCAACAAAACCAGCAGAATGTCAAAAATTCTGAACTGGAATATTAAAGTTTCTGGAAATTAGAACTGCAAAAGAAACCAGAAACTACTCGAATGTGAGCTCATGTTCGTTTGTTAAAAATTTATTCAAGATTGGTTTGGTTATGTAACAAATCAAGCTTGAACTTTTTTTTGAAAGTCGTTAAGGTTTCATACCAAGCGCTTGAACAAGCTACTACTTGTTTCGTTCGTCTAATTATGTATAAAAAAATTTAAGCTACTCAAGATCATCTAGTGTTTGGCTTGATTAAAACTCAATTGTTATGTGATTAGGGTTAATTCGTTTTTCCGAAAAAATAGAGAGGAGGAGAGAAGAAAGAAGACTTTTTTTTTTAATCAGCGAAAAAGAGAGAAGACGTATACTCCATTGTTTCTTCGATTATAGTGCACTGGTGTAACTCTCATGATTTTTTCTCGCTTCGAGGTTTTCCAGCCACGTATATCTATGTGTTTTTTGTGTTTCTATTTCATAGGCACTATTTTCATTTGCCATGTGATTTCTGTGATCGATAGTTTTCAAGTTCCACATGGCTAGAACTATACAATTATTCTTATGATCTATCCCTGGTAGGGGCTAGAACTATACAATTTTATCCCAAGAACGGGGGAGTTTCAAGTTTTTACATGCATGATTTAATTTCGGTAAATTTATCAATTACTAATATTTTCTCTTTTTATGATTTTATCAGTTTGTACATTTTTTGGTTTTCCATGCGAAGTAAAATTCTAATTTTGGTATATTTTACAAATTTGTTATTTTGTGAATGATTGTTTGGCCATCAGTGATTTCATATTGTACGGGTCTAGGAAAAAAAAAAGAAAGAATTCATTGAAAATTTATATTATTTAGTACCTATTTGAAAAACTTTTTTTTTTTTATGGGCAACAAGATTTTATTGAAACTCGACAAAGGGTATATCGAGGGTCCAAACTCTAGATGCAAAGAAAACTTGAATCACAGAGTAGGCCAAAAGAAAGGGAGGAAAGAAGAAAATTACATTCAACAGGATTGAAAGGATCCTTGTAGGAAAAGGTCCACCCTGAAAAAAGACTTTCATTGCTCCAAAGGACTATAGCCATCATACCATGACATCTTGTATTACCAACCAAACATGAACATCAGCTTCCGACCTCTTAGGACGAGGACTACCAGCAAGCCAGCCATCAAAAAAGACCCAACATTCGCCACCTAAGGCAGCATCACATCATAGTAGAAATTCTCTCAACATTCAACCTTAGCAAGATAGACGAGATAAGATCTTCAAAGCCATCCTTTAGCAACAGTGCATCCAAGACAATCCCACTTGATCATGAAATCCCAGCAAACCGCGAGATATCCCACACTTGAGTATTACTCTTAGCCCTCCAAATCTGAGGAGTTGAAAATCCAAAACGATAACTCTCCTTGATCTCATTATTCCTTCCTATAATTTAGAAATAAACGAGTGGACCATCCTTCCATTAAACCTCTCAGCCCTTCCAAAGATGGAAGTTGAGAAGAGGGAACATTCCAGACCTTTAACATATGAACCAGTAGAGTCAATAGAATAAGCAGCATAGGATAGACTATCCCCATTGCAATCATCAGATTATTCTCTTAGCCCTCCATTGCTTTGGAGATGAAAGAGAATAAATTTCAAGCTTCCAAAAGTTATATCAGCATAATCCGAGCAGGCCTCCTAGCCCCCCAAAGACTTTGGGGTTGAAAGAGGATAAAGCACATTAGAAAGACTGCAGTAGCATTTACCAGAAATCCTAGCCTTCCAAAAAGACTCAAAACAAAAGAGGGGGAGATCCAGATCTTGAGAAAGCGACACCCAAAAAACACCTAAAGGACAGACTGACAGACCACAACAACTCAAAACAAGGACAAAAGAGACACCAGACAAACCTAGACCTACAAACCTCAGACCACCCACAAAGAAGACAAGGAAAAGACACCCAAAAAGAAAACCCACAAAAGCAAAACAAAGCCAAAGACACAAGACCCGCCAAGAACAGCACCGAAAGCCAGCACACAAAGATGCCCACCCAAAAAGAAACACCCAACCAAACACTCTACAGAACCACCCCCAATCCAGCCAAGACAAAGAAAAACCTAGACCTACCACCAAACCAACCACCCAAGGACAAACCTAGACCTACCACCAAACCAACCACCCAAGGCCAAACCTTAAATCTTGACTTTTCTGATACCATCTAAATTCCTTTTGAAGTCTTCCACAGTGTAATCTTTAACATCATACTTCCCTTTCACCCAAATTGCCATCCTAGTCTTGACCAAATCCGAAATCTCTTCCAACTCCCATACTCTATTGTTGAAGATTGACTCATTTCTACAAGTCCAAATGGTCCAAATAGCTGCATAGAAACATGTATACCAACATAACCTCTCCAGGTTTTTATACCTGAAGCTTTTCCAAAATTGGAATAGAGCCAAAAGATTTGGGGGACAGACCCAACAGATTCTCCACCATGCTATTATTTCAGACCAAACCCTCCAAGAATAATGACAGTAAAGGAGAAGATGACAAGTGGATTCTCCTTGATTGTTACAAAAAGGGCATACATCAAGATTGCTCTGAATAATTCCTCTTCGGACTAAATCTGATTTGGATGCTATGCAATTCTGCACAGCCATCCAAGCAAAAATCTCAGTTTTGTGGGGACACATATTCTTCCAGATGGAGAGCAGCTCCTTATTTTCCATAAATTTCAGGTCCTCCCATTTAGAATACAAAGAATTTACAGAAAAAGAGAGATCCTTACTCCATTTCCATTGCAGACAGTCGTCACTCGAATCCTGTAACTTCACTACACTCAGAAGAAGTCCAAGGTACTTGATCTTTCTCCCAATCACGCAAGCGTCTTGTAAACTGAAATTTCCAATTGTCCTGCTTCTGATTGTTGACCATGTCAGCGATCATTGCTTCCTTTTGAGTTGATATCCTGTAAAGTCTAGGAAATACTGATTGTAGTGATTCCTCTCCCAGCCATTTATGCTTCCAGAATTTAATTCTAGTACCAGAATTTACTTTAAAAATGAATCCTTGTACAATACAATCCCCCATGTCAGCTGCTACCTCATTCAAGGAGCACAATCCTTTCCAGATGTTGGACGGTTTTCCTTTTACTGGATTTTGAGGCAACCACGAATCCTCCTTTAACCCATATTTCTTCGACACAACCTTAACCCAAAGAGCATCTTTTTCTTTATTGAACCTCCACCACCATTTTGCTAGCAACGCCGTATTATGTTCCAACAACCTTTTAACCTCCAGTCCTCCAAACTTCTTGCTCCTAGTAATCTTATCCCAGTTTACCAAGTAAACTTCTTTTTCCCTTCTGACTCCCCCCATAGAAACCTTCTTTGAATTTTCTCACTCTGGTTCGCCACTGCTGCAGGCATCTTGAAAATACACATGTAGTATATCGGCAGGTTACTCATGTTAGATTTGATCAAAGATAACTTTCCACTCATGGAAATTGTCTTACTCTTCCACATCTTTAGTGTCTTTTCCACTCTGTCTATAACTGGTTGCCAAGTGCATATTCTCCTTGGATTAGCACCCAAAGGTAGACCCAGGTATTTCATAGGCAGCTTTCCACTTTTGCATCCAATTGTAGTAGCCAAGTTGTTTACCACTTGATCCTGAATTCTCACCCCACACAATAAGCTTTTTGAGTAATTCACTTTGAGGCCTGACATTTCATCAAACATTATCAGTAGTCTTTTCACATTTTGAATTTCACAAACGTTGTTGTTGCAGAAAAATATAGTGTCATCAGCAAATTGTAAATGGGATATGTTGATCCCATCCCTCCCAACTTGTACTCCTCTTATTATACCTCTTTCCTTGGACCTTTCCACTATGATATTTAGAGCTTCCACCACTACATTGAACAAAAGGTGATAAAGGATCTCCTTGTCTTAGACCCTTTTGGGGAAACACTTCATCTGTTGCAGAACCATTGATGAGAATAGATAAAGAAGTTGTCGAGATACACTTCCTTATCCAGTCACACCATTTGACTCCACATCCCAGTTTGCTCAACATGTCTAGCAGAAAATTCCAATTTACATTGTCGTATGCCTTTTCAAAATCTACTTTCAGCACTAAACCTGCAGTCTTGCTTTTCTTCCAACTATCAATCACTTCATTGGCTATTAGAACCCCATCAAGAATCTGTCTACCACCCATAAAGGCAGCCTGAGTATCACCAATTATGTTGGGAAGTACTTTCCTCAGTCTATTGGCAAGTACCTTCGCCAAAATCTTATATATACACCCAACCATGCTTATTGGTCTGAATTCATTAAAACAAGAAGGGCCATCAACTTTAGGTATTAGAGCAATAAATGTACAGTTAATACCTCTGGGTATTGATGCATGATCATAGAACTCTGCAAAGAAAGCTAGTATGTCCTGCCTCATTATGTTCCATGCTTTCTTGACAAAAGAGAAATTGAAACCGTTTGGTCCAGGAGCCTTCAGGCTATGACAGTCCTTAATAGCTTCCACTATCTCCTCTTCCTTGAATTGCACTTCAAGCATTTGGGTTTGCTCCAGAGACATCTTCCTCTTGAATTGGCCAAAGATCTTCCCTCTATTAAACTTTTCCTCTCTAGAACATGATCTGAAATGATTAACAGCTGCATTCTTAATCAGGTCTGGCTCTTCCAAAACTTTCCCATCTACCTTGATTGAGCATATCAAGTTTTTCCGAAATCTATCATTTGCCACAATCTGAAAAAATCTTGTATTCCTGTCCCCCAACTTAAGCCAGTTAACTCTTGACTTTTGTCTCCATAAACTTTCAATTAATCTTGAATTTCTCCATAATTCCCCTCTCAAGTTATTCCTTTGCTCATTTTCTACCGTATCCAGAGGTCTTGATTCACTGAGGATGTCCAATTGGTGAATCCTCTCTTGTAATTCCTGTAATTTGGTCTGCACATTTCCAAACTCCTCCTTGTTCCATACCTTCAGTCTTCTCTTCACCTCCTTCAACTTTTTGGCAATTTGGTTTCCTGCCTTTCCATATGTTATAGTGCTTTCCCATGCTTCTCTGGCTATTTGTAGACATTTGGGATGGGATAGCCATATATCCATGAATCTAAAAGGTTTGGGTCCCCAATCCCAATTATTATCATTGATCATAATGGGACAGTGATCAGAAATAGCTCTTGGCAATCCCCATTGAACCATCTTGAATTTTTCCATTACCTCCACTGAAACTAAAAATCTATCGATTCTACTATGGACGGCAGTATCTTGAAAATTAGTCCAGGTGAATTGCCTTCCCATCATTGGCAAGTCCATCAGTTCAGCTTGATTAATGAAATCCCTGAACAGTCTCATGCTTCTATCCAATCTGGTACAACCCACCCTTTCACATACAGCTTTAATCTCATTGATATCTCCACCCATGCACCAAGGAATATGATGATAAGACTTTAGAAATAACAAGTCATTCCATAATCCCTCTCTACCCCTAGTCTCATTTGGAGCATAAACATTGATCAGTGCACATTCCAAATCTCCTAACTGACCTCTGACTAGCACAAAATTTTTATGAATTATTAATGAAGATAGTTTAAAGGACCCAGGATTCCACATGGTTAAGATCCCTCCTGAAGCCCCTACAGCCCCGGATTCTGCAAACTCCACTTTAGTATTGCCCCACAACCTCTGAACAGCTACAAATTCAAACTTTTCTATTTTTGTTTCTTGAATCATTATAACATATGGATTTCTTTCCTTGATCATTTTTGTCAAAAATCTCTTCTTAACTGAGCTCCCCATACCCCTTATGTTCCACGATATTATCTTCATCCTAAGCACGGAAAATTTTATTGAAAGCATTGTTGTTCCTCTGAAGTAAGAAATAATCTTTGGCTTCAAACTCAATCATTTTCTTCATTTTCAGAATATCAGAGTTCGCAAAGTCAATTTCCAAAGTGTTACCTGCTGCAATGATGGTTTGGAGTTCTTCTGAGGTCCTATCCTGCTCTAGTCCCTCTGAAAGTGAGTCTGAAACATACTCATCAATATTCTCCTCGTAGTTTTTGCTTAATGCATACAATTTGCGTCTTCGTGCTTTTCTTGATCCTTTCTTATTATCTCTTCCTCGAAAGTCCACGTGTAATTGGATTCCTTTTATTTGAGAGGCAAGAACATTGGAACCAATCTCCACCGGGCTATGCACAGCCATAGCATTTGTTTCGATCTCCTGTTGCTGCCTTATCACCACAGCATTTTCAATAACTTGATCTTCACGTTGATGGTCTTTGATTATGGGGCTTATTTGTTCCTCTTCTGATTCTATTCTAGGGTCCACTGAGTCTTGTACGACAGAATCAAGACTTTGGGTGGAGTGAGACTTTTCCTCATCACTTTCTTCAACCACTTCTTGATTTGAATTTTCAGCCGACTTTTGAGCTTTGGTCTGTTGGTCTTCCAACACTTTAGTAGCCAATTCTTGATTGTCCTTCTTTGCATGGTAAGCTTTATTTTCCAAGGTAGTAGCATGCGCCATAGTATTAATTGGTAGATCCCCTTTTACTCCTTTACTCCTTTCCACTGCACTGTTGTCTTTTTCTGATACGTTCTTCTTGGTCCCATTGTCTTCCTCGTCATCATTTGAACTGTCCACGTCATCATCTTTCTCCCTTTGCTTTGCAACCTGCGAACCAGGGGTTGAGACTTGTTTGGTGGATGGTACAATCCTGAAGGATGCTTCCTCTTCCACACTGACCATATACCATTTCCCTTCCACAATTAACTGGACTTTCCCTTCTATCTTGCTAGATTTCTCCGTAGCAATAAGAAATCTAACTTTCTCAAAGGAAACTTCTCGTAACGTATTATCATCAACTTCGATAAAATGACCCCAAATACTCGCTATCCTTCTGAAGGACGGTACATTCCATACATTAAGAGGCATACCGAAACAGGAGACCCATGCAAATCTTTCCTCCTGAGCACTTTCTCCATCCCATGGCTTGAGTTCTTCTAACCATAACAAGGGCCATTCTAACTTGATCACTCTGTCCCTCATCTCTTCATTTAAAAACGTTATTATTAGGAATCTTCCACCCATTGGCTTTATTTGAACCTCAACACCTTCCTTTGAAAACTTCTTCGAGATCTTGAGCCGAAATTAACCTTCTCACCTTACCCACCGCACTCCTTTCCAGCCATCCATTACCCACCGGTTGTAAATGGATGCTATTAATCCTTCCATGATTATCTTGAATCAGATTCCCTTCACCCTGCTTGCTCGTTTCTGCTTGCTCTTTCCTTCTCCAGATCTCTTTCCCCCTTTCCTTCTTTGAGTCGTCACGATGGCTACGACCATGCAAGGCTATGTTGAAGCTCTGATTCTTATTGTTCCCGGTGTTGTTCTGACCTCTGAAGCCCTCTGCTTGCTGATTAATCCTTTGATTTCTAGGGTTGGACTGAAAAGGTACAATACCTCTTTCGGTATTCCTCTGGAATAGCTGCAAGTGTTGAGTTCCTTGATTCCGATCCGAGTTCCTATCTTGATTTCTCGCTGTCTTTTTCATGAATCTTGCCACTTTAACCACCAATTTCTGATCCCACACCCAAGTTCCATTTGTCATAGATACCGCTTGCTTCGCCTCTTCGCTTGATTTGAATCTGACAAAGCAAAATCTTTTTCCGGAGATCTTGCTCCTCATATTTGGGATGAAAATGTCTCTGATCTTCCCGAATCTACAAAACAGATTGTAGAGCCATGTCTTCCTGATCTCGTCGTACAGATTATCCACGAACAACGTCGAGTAACTCCCTTGCTGAAATCTCTCTCCATTATTTCTCTCTCCTCTCTCTCTCCATTTCTCTTAACTTTTACCTGTAAAGAACTTAAACTGTTCGTTGTACGTATTTGAAAAACTTTATTTAAGTAATTATTGTGTATGGAATGTTTATACTTATTCAATGTTTAAGTTTGAAAACTTTTGATTGAACCTGAATATGGTAGGATATATATATATATTGAATCTTTATAGGATTTTTTTTTTTTTTTACTTATTCAATGTTTAAGTTCGAAAACTTTTGATATCTTAATATGGTAGGATACATACATACATACATGATAATAAAAGGGCAATGTAAAATATTATTAGTTTATACGGCTTTGATTTCATAAATGATTAATTTTATACGTTAAAATATTACTCCGTAGTGTGAATTTACCAAATGCAATGGAAATTAAGTGCAACAAATATTATGGCATGGTGTGTCTGGAGTAGCCGATTCCAAGAGCTCTTACAAAAATTGGAATTTAGAAGAATGAGAAAGGTGATCGGATTGAGACAATATATCTTCCATAGCTTTCCAAGTTTTGAAACTCGAATCTCTTATGAGCATATATAGATGGGCTTTAGCTAGAGATTGATTGGATCTCATTATTATTCGATCACTAATGAATGTTTTGTACACAACTTTGCAGGTTGATTTTCCTATCCTGGAACGTTTACATTTTATAAATTTAGATAAGATAACAAGGATTTGGGATAACCAACCACTCTCAGAACCAGAAAAAGAAGCTAAATCCTTCTGCAAACTTAGGTGGATTGGTGTTGATGGTTGTAACCAATTGGAGTATGTATTGCCCTTTTATATGCTTCCTCTCTTAAAGAATCTTCGAGAACTCATGATACGGGATTGTAGGAAGATGGAGGTGATCATAATCTCAAACAACCTGAAGGAGAAAGATGCCACCAACAACAATGATACCATTCGGTTCCCTCAGTTAAAGACCTTGGAACTTGTGGATTTGCCAAATCTCAGAAGTTTTATATGTAGTGAAACGCAAATCTTCTTCTCCAACAAGGTACAAATTATGGTCTTTACTCTTTTTACTTAATTAATTCAGTGGGCACACATGCATGTATATAGTCCTGTAGTTTCATTGCAATTGGAAAAAAGACTACTTTATCCGCAATTGAGATTCCCAAATTTAGGCAAATTAGTTTATCGTTTAAACTAATTAACAAATACCCGAAACTATCTACGGAATTTTCCCGAGTCAATGAATCTGTAGAGCCCAATTTAATAATTTCTACCATATTCCCTATTTGGTATGGAATTTTGAAAGTAGTCCTATGGTTATCATATACCAAATCCACCATACGTAAAAGGTAAACCAACAGAATGTTAAAACTTCTGAACTGGATTAATAAAGTTCCGGTAATTAGGACTGTTAAAGAAACCAAGTTACTTGAGTTTGAGTTTGTGCTCGTTCGTTACAAGCTTGCTCAAGATTGGTTTGTTACATAAACAAATCAAACTTCACATTTTTTCGAAAGTCGTTTAGGTTTCAAACCAAGCTTGAACACGCTATTACTTGTTTCGTTTGTCTAATTATGTATAAAAAAATTTAAACTACTCAAAATCGGCTCATGTTTGACTTGATTAAAATTCGTTTGAGATTGACTTGTCTCATAACTTAGCTGAGCTCGAACATATTTTTGAAGTTCGTTAGTTTTAAAACCATAAACTACCTACTCGCTTGTTTTGCTTGTTTCTCACCCCTACCTGAAATGATTTTTACTGATGGGCATGGAGTTCCCTCGTGAATTTGGTTACACAATATCACTCTTTGCGATCACTTTAAAAATAGACTTTCAGACACGATGTCGAATGCTATAAAAAAAAAAACCTTAATTGAAAACCTCATTAACACCAATTAGTTGTAGGAGAAATGGTAGCGAAACAGTCCCATGAGTGGTATTAGAGCATGAAAGTCATGGGTTCGAATCGCAGGGGCGTTATTGTGACAAAGGGATTGTTGGGCCCGGAGTGCCTAGCCCCATGGAGTGGTTTGCATGATGCCCACTCCTTGCGACCGGTCTAAAAACATACAAGCGGGTAAGATCGAATGCCATAAAAAACTTAACTAAAGCTCTCTCTAACTCACAAATTGGGTTTATGAGAGACGGGTTGAGCAGTCTATGTTAAAGGTTTAAATAATAAAAGTTGTCCCTCTTTCTAACAACTTAAGCTTTTAGATGAATTGGTGGTTAACAATTTAATAGCCTGACCAATTACAATTTCGTGCTTATAATATATAACTCCACGAGGTTATTTTTTCTCCTATAGGTTTGTATTTGTGTGCGACCATATAACATAGCGAATGGCTTTGTCGTGGGGTACAATATATCCATTATCTTGTAATCTGCTGACAAATTGAGAAGTGGATAACATCAATGTTGCTGCAGGATGCATTCCCAGTGTTGGAGGAAATAGATCTCGATGAAGATTCAAAGATTTTGCGAGACGGGACTTATACAAAAGAGATATCCAAGGAGGTTAGGATTTTTAAATTGTTCTTGTGTCACTTAATAAATAATTGTCTCTGAATATTTATCAGAATTTTTTTTTTTTGGATAAGTAAATTTTATTTCACCAAAAACCGCGCAAGAAGCTAAAAAATCTCACAGAGGCATACCCCTAGCCACTATACACCAAAACCAAGGAAAAAAAGAAACAAAAGCTATCTATCTACAATTATTTATCACAAAAATTCAAAAATTAAGAAGCCAATCTTCACACAACCCCCTGTTTTGGGAGTGGAACGTCACTGTGTTCGAAGAACTGAGCTTGGCACAAATAGCATAAAAAATTACATTAGTAACCTCAGGAACACTCCTGGACCTACCCTGGAATATCCTGGAATTACGTTCCCCCCATAAGAAGTAAACAAAAGCAGCCAATGACAGGTTGTAAATGGTATTTCTAAACCCTTTTTTTTTTTTATCAGCAAAAAAAGTTTTATTCAGAAATCTTGACAAAGAACATCAAGATGGGGGAGGGGGAAGGGAATCCAACCAAGTGTTGAATAGAATAAACCCTTTACCATTACTTTGCACAGCCCAACCAACCTCTTGAGATAAAGGCAAAACAGCCCTGTGTATACCATTACGATTTAGAATTTGCTTCCATATGTCAGAAGAGAAGTGGCATGCAAAGAAGAGGTGATCACGGGTCTCCACACCATCCATGCATAGCACACATTGAGGGCTCACAACTACACCCCAACTAAACAACTTGTCTCTAGTGGATAGCCGGCCTAGAATGGCAAGCTAGTCTTTAAAACTCCAACGAGGCACTCCTTGACTAAACCAGACCAAGCTATACCAAGGTTGGATGGGATTGCGCTTTCGACACGCCTCCTAAGCAGATTTCATCGAGAAAGAGCCATCAGCAGTTAGGGTCCACACAACCTTATCATAATCAAAGGTGGGAGGCAAAAAAATTTCAGGAGTATTCCGTATAATGCTTAATACAGCTCTGTTCCTTATCCATGGCCACTTCCATTTTCCTTGATCAATAATAAAAGCAACTTTAGCGTGCACGCAAAGCAAGACCCCTGTTAGTCACCACAGCATCCCAAAATTGTTGGTATAACACACCTAAAGGGTGCCAATTATCAGTCCAAAGGAATGTGTTGGTTCAAATAGCAATCCAAGAAAGGGGTTCAAATAGCAATCCAAGAAAGGGGTGAATTGGGTATCTCAAATATAATGCAGAATTTTAAAAACTAATTGCAATGTATTCAACCACAATTCCAATTTCAATGATATACTATTCTAATAATGCAATATTGATATGCAAAACTGAAAATAAAGAGAGTAGGGAGGAGAGAATCAAACGCAAGGATTTATAATGGTTCGATCGGTTTGCAACTTCATAGCCTAGTCCACTCACTGTAACGCCCCAAATTTTGAAAACGTTAATATTAAAAGATCAATTTCTCAAAAGATTAACTCAATTTACTGCGTCAGATGTTCCAAAAGCATATGTCATAATATTACAACCATATCGAATTAAGTTTAAAGTTTTCAAAGAAGTCAAGTTATCACGATTTCCAAATTTAACCGTTAAGCTTTCAAATTTAAAGACCAATTTTCTGCCAGAGCATCTAACGTACGGCAACCAGGGTTCCTCGCCTCCGTCCGTAGCAGGATTGAAGTCGGTCTGCTCGAACGTCACTTCTGTTCCGTCTTCAGTACCTGGCGTTCGAGTTACCAGGGCAACATAGTACCATAAGCGATGATGCTGAGTAGCCAAAACCTACCCGAAACCCATAACTTACACATAACAGGATAAGGAAAGCAATGCAAATAATTAATGGCGCTTGATTTCAGTTACTATCCTTCAACTTATATGAAAGCCTAGGATCTCCACCTCGAGATCCGTCCTACCCTCAACCTCCAGTGCAAGGCAACCCAGTGTGATTTAGACAGCTCCTTATTGTGTCTTGCTGATAGCTACCAAATTATTTACTCGGATCTACAGTTGACGCAACCACACAAGGAAGGAACCAAAACTTATTCTTGCAGACAATCACCACTATGCCCTACCTAGGGTTACGTTTTTCAAACAACCTGGGCCCCTGTTAGCACCCATTAACACAAGATTGGGCCCTTGCTAGCACCCATCTTAAAATCATAACTCAAATCACTTTCCGATTTATCCTTTACTTAACAGCGTCTACATGATCCTCTAATCGTATACGACCCTGGATTCTAATGTCCATTCTAGGTTCTCGCAAGGCAATAACATTTATCAAGACAAATAACAATAACAGTTATGGATGTCATTAACAATGGTACTGACAAATATAAAAATTATAATTGAACCTTTGTTAACTTAATAGATAGAAATCACCGTAACAGTAGTTCATCCTTTAACGGAAATTTGTTAACTAATATACTAGTAGGACATTAAGCATAAAAATGGCGGATATCAAGGCTAGTAATTATTCTAGCACATAAACTTAATTATTTATCACATCATTACTCTAACTCAATACCATTTAACTTGATAAGGCAGTTAACAGAAAATTTTTCAACAAGGCACTAATTTCATTGATCTAAAAGTTCACCCAAATTTATATTCCAGGAGCCTACCATGCCAGTTCTACACCATTTGTTCTGTAGGAAAAATATAGTACATACACACAACATTCAAATTTCTACGTTATCCCACTATAGACAAATATACTTAGGGAGATAGGACTTAACTGCCTCTCTTCCCGAAGAATAAGCGGTGGTTTGAAGAAAAAGAAACGGAGCGAAATGGCGGTTCGGTGGTGACTTGGTTGCAGCGACTCGGGACCCAAATGGCTGATTTTCTTTGGAGTTGGTTTCTATACAGTTTTCGAGCTGGAATGGAGTAGTGGTGTTCGGGTTGTTTTGGATTGAGATTGGATGGTCCAAGTTGCAGAAATTATAAAGAAGAGATGGTGGACTTTGTAGATGGTAGGAGGTGTTGGAAAAAAAAAGTAGTTTTCACTTCTCTAGCCGCTTTCTCTCTGCCGTGAATATGAAATGGGAGAGGGAGTTGATTTATAAGTGTCATTAACTTGGGTAAAGATCTCTTGGATAATAGGAGGTAAGTTTATGGGTTTTGTTTAGAGGTTAAAGGAAAGCATTAGGAAGTGGTGTTGGATTCTTAGTGGCTAGAGAAAAGCTACGGCTAAAAATGGCTAAGCATGGAAAAATAATCTGATGGGTGATGGAAAACAGAGGAGGTGATGTTTGGTTTAGTTGGTTTGAGATGGTTTGGTTAGAGTAAATGGATGGGATGAATGGCAGGTAAAAGACCATGTACAAGAAGAAGGTGAGGCTGGGTATTAGTGTTAGGCTAGGAAAAGTACTCTAGTGCGACCAAAGTACACACATAAGAAAACTTACTTGTCGGTACGCGTGCACACATGAATGATTATGGAAATAAAATTTTGTACGACGGTATAAATAATTTTTTTTCGAGCAAAATAATTATTTTTGTTTGAATAATAATAATTAATTATTTTTAAAAAAAATCAGGTCTTTACACTCACCATGTGTCCAACTTGGGATTTGCTGCACTATCTCCAATAGTTACAATCTTCTAGCTTCACGGGTGCTAGACAACCTTTACAACGAGAAATCTATCCCTAATCGCTCTGACTAATTTTGAATCCGGTACTTACTAGTCACATCTAACCCTACTAGTTTTGACTCCGGTACTAGTAACACCTAACTCTCAAGTGATTTTTTCTCCAAAACCACTCACAAAAAGATAATCTCAAACAAGGGTGTGAAATCCCTTTTACAGTAAGGTTCAAAGACCAACACTCAAACTAGTGTAGATATTCAAGATGTAAGCATAGAGATGGCTGACTGATTTTTCAAGTAAAAGCTCACTGGAATTTTCTTCAACAGTTGGAGTAGTTTTCTGCACTTGTTCTTCTCTGCTTTATATTCTTGAAACCCAATTGAACGTTGAAGGATTTCTTCTAGCCGTTGCAAAAAATCAGACATTACCTTAGTTGCTCCTTCCTTCAATCTCCATATTCTCCAGCAGTTATATGTCTTCTTTCCTTGTGAAACTTTTCCAGACAATAGAAATTAGAAAGAGATTTTCCTTATCTCTCTCCTTCTTCAATTTACTTTCCTATTGGAGATAGGAATGGTGAAGAAGAGAATCCCTCAATTTGTGATAGACCCGAAACCCCTGTTTCTTGCATCCCTTCTTTCTTCTTGTTTACATCGCCTCTTTTTTTCTTTTAACAATGCTACTCACACAACGATTCAAACACAACAATTTGCACAATCTCCCACATACATATGGAGCGTACACATCGTAGTATGTGTGGAGCCCACATGTATGTGAGAGGTTGTGTTTGGTGTTGTATTTGGATTGTTGTGTGAGTAACATTTTTGTTTTTCTTTTCAACGTAGAAGTTAGGAAAATGACTCCCTGTGACAGAACACATTTTAAGCTTTTAGACAAGAGAGAATTGCTTCTAAGTCCTTTCAAAATCAAGGAATAATGTAATTAGCTCAATAAGAATATAATACTTCAATGAAGCTCAATTGACTAATGTAATTCTAATTAGGTCGTATTTGTTATCATCAAAATCAAGAAACTTGAGGCTAATACCAGGATTGTTGGTTGCGGGCCGGCATTTTGCCCACACTGGTCGAACCGTGGCACTTGGAGTCTGTGATGCTTTGGTATAAGGAAATAGAGTTGCGTCTTTACCACTACCTGCAGGTTTTGGTAAGATGGTAAGCGCTAGATCCTAACAAAAAATTCTAGGACCCCTATATGTGTATGTATAAATGGCAACCACACAACACACCCCCCCCCCCCCCCCTCAAAATAATAATAATAAAATTGCTCTAAGTCTTCTTTACATAAAATAGGTCCCATTGAAATTAGGAGCCACAAAATAGACCCAACGGTGAAATAGATTGATTATCAACTCCCATAGGCCTTAACCCCTTAGGGTACATTTGGTTTGATAGAATGGATTAGACAATGGAATGGAATTGACTATGTATGGAATGGAATTGATAAGAATAATTTTCGAAGGATAGATTTTGAGATATTGTAATGGTTGCATTTTTTTGGGATAACTATCTATCTATATCTATATAACATGCTAGGATGGTTTTTGAAACTTATGTCTACATAAATTTGATGGTTCAAAGTTATCCCATAAATCCTACGTCGGAGACCAAAGAGTCATCTCTCACACCTATCCTAGGGCTATAAATATATTTAGAAAGAATGAAAGTGACGCAGCGGAAATAACAACGAGATTAGTTGCGTACTAATCAAACGAATGATAGGAACTCGTAGCCACGAGTAGTTCTTGAATCCTCAAGAGAAAAAGACAAAGTCTGAATATTATTGATAAAAGCTGCATAAACCCTAAGTTACAAACCTTTAAATAGGCAAAACCCTAGAAACCCTAAAAATAAACTTGGAAAATAAAAAGTCCCATAATTTGGGGCTTTTCCTAAAATTGAAAACGGGAAAGAAAAACAAGACTTTCCCAAAAAGAATCAACTTTAAAGGAATTACGAACTAAGAGTTATTAACGAATCAAATGTTTCCTAAAACGGCAAAATAACGCAATTGAAGGCCTAAACGAAGGAATTAGGCCGAAAAACACCGTTCATCATCAACCTTTAGGGTTATGAGTATGGACCGGAGCGCGAAAATAAGTCAGCCCACCAAGGTTGGGCCTATTCAGAGCTCGTCCGAATTTAACCAATTTGGGTAATCTGAAATTAAACATCGTTTGGACTTTCGGGGCTTGGCTCGGTCCAACTGATCATGGAATTGGGCCTCCACGTGTTCTACATCAGAAAGTCATCTCTCTCTCACACACTTATCCAACGTTGCTCTCTCTCTACAAGCAACAAAGGTTCTCATAAAGGTAAGGCGATACAATGTGTTAATGCCATTGAAAATAGTTTGCAATCTGTTTCTTTTCTCTCTGTGGGTTGCCAGAGCTTGAGAGGCCTTTTTTTCAGAGAACTCCCCGCGCGCTGCCCGCTACGAGGGTTTATTGAAAGATCTTGAAGAGTCGCCACTTGGGTTTTTATAAAATGGTTTGCCACACGAGAAACTTGGAAGCAATCACCCTTGGAACCCGGCCAACTTGAGCTAGGTAGCTAGAGCTAGATCTCTTTTTACCGTTGTACCCCTGCGCGATGGCGTCGTAAGAGTATTTGAGTTTGAAAATAAACCAGAGATTTCAGGTTCGGAAGCCAAGTTACGGGAAGGGAAGGCTTTTGTTCGGTACCCTTCTCGCCCGATACGAAGATCGGTCTCTCCTAAATACTTATGGGATTTTGAAAAAATGCTTATATCTTACCCATTAAAACACACAACAAGTTGAGCATATGGGGTAGGTATGTGTTGGAGTGTACAGTATATACAAGAATGAAATGGAACAGAAAATGATATATTATGGGTGAAAGGAAACTGTCAAAAATCTACAGAAGATGGAGATAACTCCTTTGCGCTGGAGAGATAGTGTCCAGCACAAAGCATCTTAGGGACAACTCCTTTGTGCTGGGGTCTTAGTGTCAAGCGCAAAGCAATCGTCTTGATCAATATCTGAAAATGTTTTTATTTTTTAATCCAAACTGTGGACTAATTGGTAACATGCATGAATAATGACCGCAAAGCATCTCCTAAGACAACTCCTTTGTGTTGGGGTCCTAGTGCCCAGCGCAAAGCAGTCGTCTGGATTAGTTTTTGAAAATATTTTTATTTTTTTATCCAAACTGTTGATTAATTGGTAACATGCATGAATAATTGACTTTTTAGAGTTTCTATGATGCATTTCTAAATGAAACAATAAAGAGACAGTACTGAAAAGTATTGAAAATGATTGATAAATGTTAGAAATAGACATAAAAGCCCTTGGACTCCACTGATATTGACATAATCAAGAAGTCTAGGAGAAGGTGCTTTGCGCTGGGTAGTGAATGCCAAGCGCAAGGCACACGCGATCTCATTTTTTTCGTGATAGAAGCCCACAATCGCGTTAGCTGGCTAATGTCTCTGTTTCGGGTTCTTGGTTTCCTCAGATGAACAAAAACCAGAAATGCAGGTAGCTTTCTACCTTTTGAGTCCTTGATCAAGACTTCGAGGTTCGTTCAAGATGGTTTGATGGACATTTTGGAATTAGAGAATAGTGAAAAGGGATTATTGTGGTTGAGTGTGGAAGAAACGTAGGTTTTTTAGAAGGGAAATAAGATTTTTCTCTTCAAATATAAGACATTTCTGATTTTCCTTGAAAAAAACTCAGAAAATGTATATATTCTTAGAGAGAGAAGGGAGGGAGGTATTTTAGAGTGGAGTGGGGGTGAATGGATGTTGTAGTGTATATATGTGTGTGTTGAAATGACTCTAAGCACCTCTATTTATAGGGAAAAACAGAGGGGGGACATCTGTGTGTGCAAGCTTAGAGCCGGCTAGATGTTTTATAGAGTCATGATGAGATTTCTGTAGCAGTCAGAATTGTCAGCAACACAGTTTGATTCCCAGCGTTGGGGAGTGTTTGGCGCTGGACAATCGACGCTTTGCGCTGGGCACATGGTGCCTTGTGCTAGACAGTTGATAAGTTCAGGCTCTAGGGTGCTCAAGAGTCCTTGATCAAGCTTTCAAATTCATGATTCTGTCTCGTATCATCATTGGAGATCTAAGGTAGTTCGAGGAGTCTCAATTTGGGGTGTTGGACTCTTAATTTTTTTCGTCAATTTTTTTTTTTGGAGAAAAGCTGTGGTGAGGTTGCTGATTTGTGTTTGAGGGTTTGAAAAATTTTATTCTTCCTAGACTGAAACCCTTTTTCTATATGTAGGTTTACCCTTTCGTAATCCTTACATGTGAGAGCACCATAGGCTTTGTTTTGATCTTTTTTTAATGTTCAACTTTTTGTTGGTCTAATGAATTTGCTTAAATTATCTTTAATTGTAACCACTACCATTTTGCTCATACATATGATTTTCAGGGGCTTTCATCAGAAAAAGAAATTGTCTTAAAAAGTGGATAATTTTTATTGTTAGTATATGATCTTAGACCAAGTTTCTAGCCGTGATCCCTACTCCTCCCTTTAGCTTTGCTTCTAGGTAACATAAGCACGTTGATATTGTGCTCATATGATTTAGGGTCGTTCGAAGTGTTCCCATCGTGTCACGTGTCTCCGAAGTGTTTGACACCAATACGGTAATCTCTAGAAGTGTCGGTGTTACATGAAACTACACTACTGTTGGCATATTCCTAGCCAAACCTTGATTTATAGTGGAAAAGAAACAAGAAATGGAAGAAATGGGGGCTGGTTTTTACACGGCAGAAAATGGAAAACAGAGCAGGAGAGAGATAAAGGCTCCGGAACAGAAAAAGGGGGGCAGCTCAATTGTTTGCTGCTTCTCACGTTTTTCATTACCCACAGACACTTTGAATACTAGGGCATTACATGTTTAATAGACTTGGGCTTACCCTAACAATGGGCCCCATAACAACACAAAAGTTACTAGCCCAATACACAAGGAAATAAAGTAGCCCATTAACATTTGGCCCAAACACAACAAAATACTTGGTCCAATTACAAAAAGATAATAAAGCATTAATTTTAATAGCTACCACTCGGTGTTACATAAACAGGTTTATAGTTTGTTCACAGATACAAGAAGAACTCTGTTTGTACCTATTTTAAAAAAAAATTCTTCCCGTATAAATTAGCTTCGTTGGCAGGGGTGGTCAATAGTTTCGTAATTCATTTTAATTGTGTTCAAATCACATTGCGCCGTGCCTTTGGTCATTGGAACTCGGTAGTTTTGGATGACTGTTGAGCATTGGAACTAGTTTTTATACACTTGACAACTGCAAATTTTACCTCCTAGTGTTCGTTATTTCCTCTTTACTGGTGGCTCTGTTTGGAGTAATGTTCAGATGTATTTTCCGTCAAGCTTTGGATATGAGAATGACTAATTTTTTTGGTACTGTTTAGAACAACAAAATGGCAGACACTTCTGCTGCTCAAGCTACGAAAGGCAAAGATATCCAAAAAATTCCTTGGGAGAGGCTTCATATCTCAAGGGAAAAGTGTAGGCAAACTAGGTTAGAACAGTACAATAATTATGAGAACATCCCTCAATCTGGCGATGGGTCAGAGAAAGTAAGCCCATTGGTCCTTTTCTCAGCTGCTGTTGCGATGCTTTTAATGTTTTGTTGCCATGACGATGTAAACTCATTAACGCCTCATGTTTCTGTTGTGAATAGGATTGCAAAGTCACAATGAAAGGGGGTATGTATTATGAGTTCAGACGTAATTCAAGATCTGTGAAATCAACGATACTTCATCCCCAGGTTGGATGACATTCTCTTTTTCAGTTTTGGTCTCAGCTACAGTATTTGATTGTATTTGATTATTTTCTCTGACTATAAGGCTCCATATTGCCTTTTTGAACTATTCTTCTATTTTAGAGTTACAAAACGTTCATCACTTTTGGAATGTGACCTGCAATGGTATTTAAATGACGAATCGCTCCCTAGCTTTAGGTGAAATCTGTGCAATGTGCCAAACCTTTGGTTGTCTGCTTCTTTTGAATTGGTTTCTGTGCAAACCAATACCTGCCCCTGTATCCCTTGTGTTTAGGGGGGGTATCTACCCTTACGTTTTCTTTTTCTGGTTTACCTCTATGTTGATTTAGAGATCCAAGTCTGAAGCCCCGGACAGCCAGGATGTAAATGCTGAATGACATTTGAGTTTCTTGGAGAAGTAAGCATGAATTGTAAAATCTAGTTGAATGCTATCCGCAATGCCCTGGAAAGTGATGTGTATGTGCCGCATAGGCGCATACCACCAATCATATGCCGGCTTTGTAGAAGTTGTGAGAGATATGGGACGAATGTTGGTTTACAGTCAAACTGTGTACTCCAATCGTACAAGAGATTGATTAGTACAATTCGGAGAAAGATACGACGAATTATACCATGAATGCTAAGACCTTAGTTTCATAAAAGGTGAGAGAGGCTGATCAATGGGATTGAGAAGCCCATAACTTTTGAAATTTATTAATACCGTATACGCGAATGACCATATCGATCTGTAAATTGTATTGCATTGTTTTGGACATTTCAAGATAAGAGTTTCCCATGAATGTCAGTAATGCTGGTTCTTACACTAACTTTGTCATTCTTGTTTATTGATATTATGAGCTGCATATGACATACCCAAACCCTTAAATCATGTTGGTGATGGACTTAGGTTAAATGATATTGTAAGTTTATGGCATGACGCCATTACCTATATGAGAATATTGTTTAGTTTTCTAGAGTTAGCTGCTACTTTGATTTGTAGCATAGTTGACTGACAGAAATTTTGTGCTTGGTGTTGCAGTTGAGCAACTCGGTTTGGGCTACATCAAAGCATGATGTTTACCTTATGTCACATTTTTCTGTTACTCATTGGTCTGCATTAACTTGTAACAAGACTGAGGTTCTTAATGTCTCTGGTCGTGTTGCACCATGTGAGGTGATTCACATGATTCCCTCTATTTTGGCTTGCTTCCCCCCGTTCCTATCTCGATCTCTCTGTGTTGTGTGCGTGTGTCTTAAAATGAGAAAAACTTGTATTTCTGTATTTTTACGAATTAATTCGATGTCTTTGCTCCATATAGAAACATCCAGGAAATCGACTGGAAGGATTTACAGGGACTCGAGTTAGCACACTTGCAGTAAAAGATAGGTTGCTTGTTCTTGGGGGGTATCAGGGAGAACTCATTTGCAAGGTAACTTAGTTGAGTTTACTTGTGTGACATTTACTGAAAGTGTGAGAGTTCAGAAATTAGTTAGCCTTGGTTTGTTGCTTGCATTCCCACTTTTGATGTCCAAGACAGAAGTTTGGTTTCCGTGTATGTATGAGAATTTTTTGTTTTCAACTTCACTTCTAGTTTTTCGTACTTAAATCTTTCGCCTCTCACTAACCCGATGCATGTTCTCTTTAAAATATTTAACCTAATGAGATTAAGTTGATTTTCTGCTTTACTGTCTTGTTTATTTGTATTTTGAACTCGCCTGCTCGCAGCCCTGATAAGTATTTGCTGTAAAAACCTGTGAACTGTATGAAGTATCGTGAAAGTAACTACCATGTTTCATTAGACGATGGAACTTTTTCAGAATGGTGTAGAGAAATGTATATCGAGATGGAAGAATGCTTTGGTGTTATACCTTTTTTAGAAGTTTTCTGTTGCTTTGAGTTTTGTGTTAATCTGAATACGGGCATTGATGAATCACTCCTTTTTTGCTACAGAATTTAGATAGACCTGGAGTTTGCTTCTGCACGAGGACAACATACGATGATAACGCAATTACTACTGTAGTAGAGATCTACAGCGCTCAGAGGTATTCTCTTTTGCCCTTGTGTTGGTGTTGGGATCTATTCACTTACTAAGGTTGAATCTTATGGAATTATGGTACTTCCCTCTACAACAACACACCCCCCCCCCCCCCCCCCAACAGTGGTGCAGTTCATTTCACAGTTGCCAACAATGATTGTGGAGTTAGAGACTTTGATATGGAAAAATTTCAGCTTTCTAAACATTTCAGCTTTCCTTGGTCAGTGAATGTAAGCCCCCTCTCCCTCTCTCCTGCTCCCTCCTCCCTCTGTCTTTCTCTTGGTAGAGTTTAGACAGGTTAAAAAGTTCCCATCTTTTTGGTGGCAGTATTTTCCATCACTTGATCGTAGTGATTTATGTTTGAATTAGGACCATCTGAACTGCCATTTGCAAATATTGTCATGTGATTATCCTGTTTATTTGAACTTTGAGTTTACAGTTGTGTCACAGCCTATATGTGTCTGAGGTGGGATAGTTTTAGGTATGGGAAGAAGAAGACGGATTTGTGTCTTCTTTTTGTTTGTCTCCCTCTTCCCCAAGATGAGTCTTTCCTATGGGGCTGAGTTGAAGATGTAAGAGGAGAATATCTAAAACAACACTAGAACCATCACTTTTTATTTTGTCTTCTGGTGTGGGGGTGGGAATCCTGGCATTACTAGGCAACTGGGAATCTTGCTTCATTTCTGTTGATAATGGTAATAAGCCCGCGTTAAAGTGGTAGTTTGGAATTCGCAATGTGTTTTTTTTTTTTTTGCAGCACACTTCCTTGAGTCCTGATGGTAAACTTCGTATAATTGTTGGAGATAACCCAGAGGGTATGTTGGTGGACTCCGAAACTGGGAAGGTAATTTATCTATTATTGCTTTCACCCTCTCCCTCTTCTGAAGTAAGCAGTGTAGCCTGAAAAGTTGGTATAATTTGAATTTTTATACTTTTGCAGATGGTCGCGTCTTTGGTTGGTCACTTGGATATCTCACTTGCATCAGCATGGCACCCTGATGGCCTCACCTTTGCTACTGGGAATCAGGACAAAACCTGCCGGATTTGGGATGCCCGAAACCTATCCAAGTCAGTGGCGGCTTTGAAGGGGAACCTCGGAGCCATCCAATTGATTCGCTACTCATCCGACGGTCGTTTTATGGCAATGGCAGAGCTTGCCGATTTCATCCATGTTTTCGATGCCAAAAGTGGGTATGAGAAGGAACAAGAGATCGATTTCTTTGGCAAGATATCTGGCATGTCTTTCAGTCCTGACACAGAATCGCTCTTTATTGGAGTGTGTGGCGCTATTGGAGTACGCGACCGTACATATGATGGCCTTCTTGAGTTTGGCCGACGAAGGAATAACTCATGCCCTGATTCTATCATCTGAGTGGGTGATTGGACCTCTCTGCAAATAAGTGTACAAATAAATATGCAAATGGGGGCTCCCCATTCTATCATCTCAGTTTGGCATAAAATGTAATTAATGTGTTATGGGATTAGGTTGTTAGTGTTCTTTTAGTAGGAGTGTTCTGTTTGGACTTTGGCGTGATTATGAGTCGTCGGAGGCAGGGTTGTACCGAATGCTGATAAGCGCTGGTTTTGCACGGAGAAACTTGAATTGGATTGCTCAAAAGATGTGTCATTTCATGTCTTGATTTTAAAATATTGTAATGATTGCATTTTTTGGAATTATTATATCCTTATATTTTGTCATGGTAAATTTTTTGTAATGATTTTTTATGAAACTCTTTGTAAACCAATTTTTGTATAGAAAATATAGGAAAACATTCTTCGAAATTCGCTTTTGACTTCCAAAACTTATGAATAGGTTCTGCATCAACACTAACCTCTCCATCTCCTCCATTCACATCAACTGGCTTTATTTGGTTGGAAGTTTAGTTTAGTTTAGCTTGGTAGTAGGTGAAAAGAGAAATAAGATAACAATTGAAAAGAGGAATAATGATTGAAAAAAGATTAAGAAAGATGAAAAATAATAATTAAAAAATTATGATAATGAATAAAAAAAATGAGATAATAATTAAAAAATTAAACTAAACTAAAAACCGAACAAAGCCAATTTGTTTTGTCTGCTATTTTTCTTTCAGGAGAGATAAATTCTGTAGTCCAATTTGACGAATCGGGGGTGGATCCCAGTTTCTGTCGGTGGAATAGGGAGACTCCGCAACTTCCTCTACTCACATCCTCCCACAAGCATCCGGTTCGGAATCGGCACTTACCCTCCTAGCGTTGGAGGAAATAGATCATCTCGATGCAAATTTACAGATTTTCCGAATCGGGACTTACCCTCAACGGCGAAGCCTGAATGCTACCGGAGACAACCTCAACGGCCGAAGCCTAAACACAACCGGAGACACCCACCGCGATCTCTGCTCCAGGAAGGTACCCCTGCATTAACACTAACCTCTCCTTCACCTCCTCCTCCATTATCATTCCTTCATCTCTTCCACTCATATAAACGGCAATGTTTAATTTCTCTGCTATTTTTCTTTCAGGAGAGATAAATTCTGTTATCCAATCGGACGAATCGGGGGTTGGAGTAGTGCCCTAATCGCTGCTTGTGCACAAAAGGGACAAGCCACCGTCGGGTGAGCATCCAGATAGATTGTACTGTATGCTTTTTGGTATTCTACTTTACAAGTATAACATATATTAATTAGATGCATCTATGCGAATGTAATTTTTCCTTATTTTTTATTTCTTATGATAAGTAGTTCTTTAACTTGGTGGTGCAGTCGATGTCTTTTGTGCATTTAGCGTAGTCTTGTATGATTTTTTCCAATTTTGGTCTATATTCCTATATTTTTATTTCTCTTGTCAAGACAAAAGATTTGAGATATTAAATTATACGGAAAAACTAAAACATTAAATAATACGTTTGTCCTCCCCAAATAGTAAATTAGTTAAAACAACCTATTCGTATGATCAGTGTAGTAGGACATGCATAAGAAGTTTCGAGAAAAATTCAACTGTCCATCTCTACATAATTCGTAGTAGTATAAAATATTTGCATTAATTTATAGTTTGCAATGGGCTAGAGTAGACTGTATATAGTCTTAATGTTTCAAAAAATTTCCTTCTCACAAAGCTGTTAATTTTCTGCTTCTATTTTGTCCTAATGAATATCATGGCTTATAGTTTCTTAGATAATTACAATCCATATATTTTGTGCAATCTCCAGGCATCTTGCACGAGTATAATATATATACAACAGGGAAACCTAATGTTGTATTTTACTTTTGCCCCTTTTATCAGTAGTTTGCGCTGGAAGTTACGGGCACGTTCGGGTTGCTGAGGAGACATGCAAGAGTGCGTTGGAGTAGCCTCCTGCATCCAAGTCCAAAAATTCTTGTTCCATTTAATAGGTTCAAGACTCATTTGATAATGATGCTTTGTCTATTTGGGCTGTAAGGAGGAGAATGTTTCTAATTTCCAAGTTTGCGTTTTCAGCCAAAATTGCTTTAATAATTTTGGATGCGAGCTTGACTTCACATTGGAAAACTTGTTTGTCTTTTGTATTCGTATATATGTTTATGAACCTTTTTGTGAGGTTTCTTCTAGGACAACTATTTTGCAAACTGTATCTCGAATATTGTTTGTGAGCTGATAAATGTCGGATGAGTCCTATGATTCTAATTCGTGAGCTTGTGAACTCACCTAAAATATCTGAAGTTTTGTTTTTTATGCTTTTTTTTTTTGAAACGGCAAAAATATTATTAAAGAAACTCGATAAAGGGTACATCGAAGAGAAGAGAGAAAAAGAGCATTGAGGAGACCACATGACATGCTTGTGCCATCCTAGTACTTTGCGGTTGAGAATGCAATGAAATGAAATTCACTATGATTTTTACTTTTTAGATTCACAAGATCATAAAAAGAAAGAAGAAACCAAGCAAGGTATCCACTTTTACTACCCCATTTTGGGGATATGGGTCTATGATGGATGTTTGTACGTGTGAAAATATTATGTGTCCTATGGTGGATATCGATTGGGTATGCTGTGTGTATTGAGAATGTTCTCTGCATAACCATCCTTGTTATGTATCATTCATGATGAACGTATGACTTGATACATACCGATATCCACTAACTAAAATAAAAGTGATGTATTGTGAGAGAATAACATGTCTTATAAAACGAAAAATAAGTACTTTAAAAATAAGAATCTCTATGGAACAGGGCTGGCTATTGATGTGTGTAACTTCATTTTAAAAAAAAATGAAAAATAAAAGACGAGTGTAACTTTAGAATTTTAATCAGAGATCTTTAAACACAAATATCAAAAGTTAGGGACCAGATGTCTACAACTCAAACAATGGAGACATGCTGTGCAATGCATTTGCAAATTAAATAAGTAGGATGTGAAGTCAAATTGCATATCTATCTATCAATATATTATATAAATTTGTGTGAGCCTCCAAAATCTTCAAATTTTAAATCTTAATTTTCTAGGTTTTTGATTTATTATAAAAAATAGAGAGAGAGAGAGAGAGAGAGAGAGAGAGAGAGAGAGAGAGGGGGAGGGAGGAACGTGGGAGAGGGAGGGAGAGAGAGACTCTGTGGTTTGAGAAAAAATTATTCTATGCACCTAGAATACCATCACATGATACTCTAAAATTAATTTTCACCCATGGTCTTTCAGTGCATAGAATGAGGCCAGTGTTATCGTGCATCGAATACGGGATTGGAAAAAATATGAAATTATCTTTTTCTATCAATTAACGTTGTACCCGTTCAATGCATGGGGACCAAAACTAACAATGTGATTTTTTTTATTTCGTGCATCGAACGGATACAGACACAAATTTCTTAAAATGTATTTAGGATTAGGATCCGGGGATCCTGCCGTCCCCTCGGACAGCACCGTGGACATCAACTCAACCGGACCTCCATTTTGATTCGGTGGACGTGGCATAGTGACTAAATGATGTTGATGTTTTTGGGGTTAATATAAATTAGTCAATAGATTAGCGTCGAAGGAAGTCTAATTGATTGCTCGGTATATATAATTATTAAATACACTAGATCAATTGATTTGCTGAAGAGTTTAATCAATTGTGTTCAAACTGTTTGAATTGATCAGTGGGACATAATTTGCAGATATGACAATTAAGAGTGATGATGGTGGTTGATCGATAGTGATTCGTGAGGATTGACGCGACCAATTCGTGGTGCTCGCATAGCTACGAATCATATACCACAAATCATATTCACACCACGTCGATTCTTCTACCTTGGTTGCAGAAGAAACGGCATCTCGTCTGCATTGATAATTTGATGTTAAAAGTAAATCCAACAGTTACAATTTACCGATATTTTTGAACCGGAAACTTCAACGGATAGGAGAGGGCACGTTCTTTTATATCCTCTTTTAGGCCTTGAATGATGACTTGACTTTTAATCTTTTTCTTAAAAAAAATACATTATTTTTTAGTTTCTTTTTTTTTCGAATTGAACAAATATTTTGAGACAGAGGTAGTATTAAATTAACTATCAAACCATGTTTCCATCTTTTCTTTATACAATACCTCCCATCGTTTAATTGGCTAGAAGTCAAATGATGAGATAGCGACTTCTAATATATTTTTTTCAGTTTCTTTTTTTTTTTTTTGGGTGGCATTATTTCTATGAAAATATTGTCAATATCCTCAGGAGGATACATACATCCCAATGATCCCATGTATGAGCATAATGGTGCTAAAACCTCCTTCATTATTTACCTCCAAAGTAGTAAATATCAAGCAGTTTTATAGAATCTCTCTAAATATAAATTCAACGTTGCTACTCACACAACAGTTACGCACAAATTTTGTACACAGATTTGCTGTGGGGCCTACTACAGGTTCCACACAAATGATCCAAACCGTTCATTAAATGTAAAATATTCTTTCAAAAGTTCCTGTAAAAAATTAGCTCAATCCCGTACATATAGATACTTGATCCAATAATTTAAGTTTTCATTCAGATTCTAGGATAATGAAAAGTTATATGATTGGATCGAGCAACTATAGGTATCGGATTGAGCATATTTTTCAAGGAGTCCCTTGAAAAAATAACTTACATCTAATGTACGACATCATTTGTGTGAGACCCGTAATGGCCCACACAAAAATCTGTGCATTTTTATTGTGTGAGTATCGTTACTGATATAAATTGGAACGTAATGTATAAGTAATAAACATGGAGATTAAATTCTTTTTGGCATTAGCGGAAACACCCGATTTCTCCCTCGATCAATGTGGGTCCCACCGTGCATTTATTAAAGTACTTTGAAAAGTTCATCTTTTAGGATTCATCGAGTAGATCATCCATGCATGATAAAAAAATCAAATTGATTGGACATCGGTAACTGTATTAAATTTTGAGTATTTTTTTTTTTTGTAAAATGGATAGTGAACAGTTAATGGTTTTAATAGTTAAACTGTTTATAACCGTCCATTTCATAAAATAAAATTTAATATTTGATATATTTATCGATGTCAAATAAAACTAATTTTTTGTATGTATGAACTACTTGGAGTTGGTGAGCTTCACAATATGAATGGTTCAGATTACTGGAATAATACACAGTTGTACTCACAGTGGTTGCTGCGGAAACCACAATGTTTCGCCAGCGCCAGACAGAATTTACAAGGGTTTAAAGAAGATACCTGTTGCTGGTACTCCTGAAAGAGCTCAAACGGCGAGTAGAATATCCCCAGTCGAGCTTTGGCAACAAAACCAGTTGAAATAGTAAATGAGAATTGAGGAACACGCTGCCATTGTATTACATAAGCATGTTCCACTAAGGTAATTCTTGAACGCCCCGATAATAATATATTCCTGGAGCCGCCACTGTTCCACGGTTGTGCCCCGAATTCTTGGACGATTCACCATGGCCCACTGGTGGGGGCGTGGATGGACGGTGACGACGATTACTTACGATCTAGATGAACAACACCTATGGAAAGAGAAATGCAACGGAAAAGACCTTAATTAACTAAAAATGCGGTTCCGTTAAGATGTCCTTTTTCAGGGGCCTTAAAAGCAGACATCAAAACCTAGTTAGAGATGATGCATGGAGCAGTATAAAAGATACATACAGGGAAAGTAAATAATGTCCAAACCATTTTTAATTTTGAGATAATACAGAGATGCAGTCTCTCAATACAAGCTCATCCTTAGGCGTAAATAATAATTGAGTTCATCCCTGAAGGTTGAGTTCATCCCTGAAGGTAAATGAGTAGCTAAGTCAGTTACTGGCCGGTAATTTTCCCTAAATTATGTTTTTACCAAATATCTCTAAGGCTCCGTTTTGCTAAATTCCTTAATTTTTAAGTATCGATTTTACGGTTTACAAGATTCACAATACATCACTTTTAGTTAGCGGAACAGGTCCTAAGGACCATGTTTTTAGAAATTTTCTTGGTCAATGCCTCTGTTATGTCATTTGCCGATCAAACGATCAAATCATGTTTCCATTTTTTGATTATTCATTACTAGTAAAATCACATTGTTCAATTAGCTAGAAGTCAAATTATGAGGTAGAGACTTCTAATACTATATTGCGTTTTTTTTTAATAATAAACTTGGGGCAATATTTTTGAAGTGGTGATTCAATCATAAAGCCATGTTTCCATGTTCACATTCAACAGACTCCAACTTGCACTCTGCCATTCAAACATTGAGACTCCTATTCTCGTCCGGCTCATTGGTTCCCCTTCATATGCTTGCGGCAAAAACTGCGTGGTTGTTTGCACCCATTTTTGGCCAAAATTAAGAAGGGAATAGAAGAATAGCCTTGGAGGTAGTTTCAAGCCTTAAGAAGCCTTATAAATCGGCCACCTGCAGAATTGGGCCTTTGGAAGAATTTAAAGTGGCCACAATTAGGCCAAATTGAGTTTGGAAAGGCAGGAGAGAGTTTGAAAATTGATTAGGCCACATTAATATTTGGAGAATGGCCTAATTAGTTAAGGCCCAAATTGATTTTTAGATCTAGGCCCATTTTCAAGCCTCGGCCTAACTAATTAGAGCCCAGACTAGTTTTTCAGGCCTATCTAGCCCAATAAGGCCAAAATCCATTTTTCAGGTCTAGGCCCAGTTTTTCGGATTTATTTAGGCCTAAAACTGACTAAGTCAAGAAGGCCATAAGCTACTTAGTCATGCTTAGTAACCAAGCTGCTCACAAGCAGCTCAAAGGCCTAGAAGCTTCTCCCTAATAAGGTGCTCAAGCAGCTCAAAGGCCAAGCTGCTCACAAGCAGCTCAACCAGGCCTGCGTTTTTGGCCTTGGTGGGCCCAAATATACCTTTTTTACAAGCATCCAGGCATGCAAGCAGCTCAACTAGACCAAGGACACGTGGCAGCCATGCATGGAGACATCCCAAGCAGCTCACAAGCAGCTTAGGCCTACACAAGCAGCTCAAAGGCCTAGAATGTTCTTGCTGGGCAGACCTGGGTAAGCTGCTTACAAGCAGCTCAAGGTCTGAGTGGACCCCATCCTTCAGCATAAAGCAAGACCAAGGACAGGTGGCGTACATGCAGCCCCTTGGAGCTGTTGGATAGTGATTCATCCAAACCTAAGCAAGCTGCTCACAAGCAGCTCAAAGGCCTGGATGCAGAAGTTCCTTTTACTCTTTTACAAAGTTTTATGCAGAAAAAAGGGCTTTTCAGGCCTTTACCATTTCCTTGGAGTAAAAGACACGTTTTGCTCAGAGAACACCCCTCATTGGACCATTTTGAAGCTGCTCAAAACCTAGACCTTTGCTAGAAGGCCACATGGCGACCATGCATTGGAGCATTTTGAAGCAGCTCAAGGCCTGTGACTCCTATAAATCCCAGTTTTGGAGGCCTTGGCCAAGGTCCACGACCAATCAAGCCCATGGCTTACCTAAATTATCTTTTCAATTATCTTTAATTTCCTGTTCAATCTAGCCAAGCCTAGATTTTATCTCATTTCCTTGTAATTAGACTTTGTTAAACCGTTAATAAAGTCCATTTATTTATGTTTTAGGCCTTGCTCTACATTTCTTTCCATTTTTCACACGATTAGGAAATTTTAAGTCCTTAGCCCGCAAAGGCAAACCACGAACCTCCATACGACCTCACCCCTTAGGTCGTACGCAATGGTCTGTACGAAGTCAGATTGAGGCATCCAGGCCTTGATACGAATTTGGACTGCAATCCAGTCCTGGCACGCCCGCATCAGGTCTAGAACGGCACTATTCGCTGTTCCTAGGCCAATTGTTTACATTTCGGAACCAAACAGTGGTGAACCGGAGTTCTAACGGGATACATCTTAGCATGGTTGGACGACAGGAAAGCAGGTATACCTTCAAGCTTTCTTGGTGTTATTATGCTTTATATGGTAGGTGTTACCTGATGGACTCAGCTTCTCCGCAGGTGGAACTGCATGGTGTGATTTGCTTCCTCGGTTCCTCGATGATTTGAACCGTTCATATTATTGGTTTTAATAGAGTAGAACATCGAAGAAAAAAATTTCAATTTGATGGAACACCAGAAACCACTTCATCGAAACGCTTTTGTTTGCAAAAAATAGAGTCTAACCATTTTCTTGCAAAACGAATGCGTTTTCATCAAGTGGTTCGAGGGGTGTGCAATTCAATTAAATTTTCGTGTAGTTCGTACTCGACTAGCCCCGCAATGGGTACGAGTCGTATGGCTCAGATCATTGAGGAGGGATCGAGGTGTGGACCAACTTCACCGATTTGGGACCGTCGAGAAACTGAGCCCCCTTATTTCGTTGCATATATAGCTATAGAAAGCTCGCTTTGATTTTTATGCTATCCCCGAAACTGAAAATGAATAAGAAGGTACGTATGAGGATTGAGGAACAAGAGATTTTTGTTTTCATTTTCTATATTACTTGGTTTGCTGCAAGTAGTTTTTTTTGTTTTCATTTTATATTACTTGGTTTTCGTTTGATTATCTTAGGAGTCTCTGTTATGCTACGTCCATCAATTACGAGACATTAAACTGAAAAAACGAGCGCAAAATTGGAAGTAGAGAACCTTTTTTTGGCTTAGTAATACTCAAGGATTAAATTTTTTGCAATTTTTAGTTTTTGGTCTAATTTTTTTGAATTATTGGTTTGCATCAACGAGGAAAATGTAAAAAATCTAAAATCATGTTCAAATAAAAAACTGTTTTAACAATGACGAAAATAATTCAAAAATCCATCTGTCGTGGATTATTTTTGTTTTTATATAAAACAATATAATTTTGAATATAATTTTCTATTTTAGATTCCTCTTATCAATACAAAGTCATAATCCACACAAAAAATTAATCCAAAACTAATAAATGCAAAGTTTTTTTAAAATAAAGTTAAAAAATAATCCAAACTGATTATTAAGCCAAACCAAATTTTAGTTTGTGAGATTGAACGGATTGTAGCCACTATCTTAGACCCCGTTCCTTTTGAGATTTTGGATTTAGATTTACAAATAATGAGTGTAAAGAAAAATAGAGTAATGATTAAAAATAAGAGTAATGATTAGAAATAAGAGTAATGATTTGAGAGGAAAAAAAAAAGAATATGAATGACTTGGAGAGAAAAAGGATAATGATTAAAATTTAAAATCTAAAACTCTTAAACGAACGGGGTCTAATGATCCCAAAAGCCAAGTATATTCAAACTTTGTCCTTGTTAGTAGATTTCTTGAAGGGGTTCCAACCTAAAGTTAATTGGTTGGAGTAGGCTCTAGATTTTATTAACTAAGTTTGGATGGTTTGAATGAGCGATTTGAGATAAAGTCTAACGCTCTCCTTCATGTGCAGCTCGGATGCACGTGGAGTTACGAACTAAGGACAATAGAAGATTTGACTCGGGCAGAAGACTTGACAACATGACAACGTGAGTTGAGGTTATCACCCAAAACCTAGCTTTGATACCATATTAGATTTCTTTAATGATTCTAACTTAAAAACCAATTGTATATGAGTAGAATAGTCACTAGATTTTATTAACCTAATTTGGGTGACCTAGACGAGAGACGTGGGATAAAGTATACAAGTCCTCATCCACAAAAATATTCGAGTAACATTATTTTTAGCTTTGTTTTCCAAAACTAGCTGGTGGCATTATTTTTAATGTCGTGATTCAATTGTAATTAAAGCCATGTTTCCATTCACTTCAATCCCTTCAAACATTTAGTTTCCTATTCTTATGCGGCTCATAGCTTTGACTACACTGGGCTTGCGACAAAAGATGTGTGGTGAAGTAGAGAAGTTACCAGCTGAGACATCTTAGCTTGGTTGGTGATCTAGAACGAGGTATTCCTTCAAGCGTAATTTCTTGGTGTTATTTTGTGTTTTTGGGTAAATTCTCGGGGTGTGCTATTTGATCTAGAGTTGAGACTGCCCGGTGGCGGATCAAAAAAGACTGCCTGGTGCAGCTTGTGCACTTTCAGTTTCCACATATTGATGATTCGAACCGTTCATATATATTATAGCGCCATGGAATGCTCTTTCAGTGAAAAAAATTCAAGTTTATCGAACATCGGCAACCAATTTATTGAAAAGCTTTTATCTAGGAAGAATTGAAGGTCTATCAATTTTTTGCAAAACTAGAGTGTTCAAATTAAGTGGACCTTAGAGGTGTTTGATCTGCTTGAATTTGTGTTTGGTTACCACTCGATAAGCCCCACAATATGAACAATTCAAATCACCAAGAAGGGATCTCCGTGTGAAC
>BPLS01028651.1:47334-58004 GCA_019656275.1 Rhododendron kiyosumense | reverse complement strand
TTGTAAAAATTCAAGTTGATTGGAAACCCTTTTGTATAGAGTGGGGTAAAAGATGTCCAAGCATATTTATGTTTACAGGGGTTGTTCTACAAGTTGAGCTCTACAAAGCGAACTGTTTGGATCATATATAGTTTGACACTCGAGAAAGTGCATGTTTCATAGACGCAACAAGCTACTCCGAGACCAGTCAATATGTGCTATTTTCCCAATTGATTTTTTTAACTTTTCGTCGACATTATAAGGATTAACCCTTCGTTGCGATGAAAGGAATAAAAAGGGCATAAAATAGTGATCGAAATTGAAAAAATTCAGTTGGACAATAAAACTACCTTTTTCTTCTACTTTTTTTTTCCCCTTCTATAGGGCTTTTTTTTTTTCCTAATTGTAATTTTATGCTTCTTAGATTTGTTTTGTTGAAACGAATCTAGACCTTTAATCGAAAAGAATCTTGTGAGCTCCATTGGCCGAACTCTTCTTCTTCTTTTTTTTTAAAATGATAACAGTTTCATTGATAGGAAATGATACATACGATAATTACCAAAAGGTAGCATCCGTCCTTAATCGAAGGACTAGAAAGCCACAAAAGAGAGTAGTTTTCCTGGATACAAATATCCAGACCACTACTACCTCTCTAGCCAAAGAATGAACCGCCCCAATTGCAATCCTATGCACAATAGAAAACTCATAGGATAAACCTAACACCCGAAGTAGCAAGGCCACCAAGTTAATTGATCTTAATATTTAACGGCAACCACCGAACCATAACCTTCACCATGGTCGAAATCTGAACCAACACCTCAATGATGAAGAGGAAGCTGAGAGAAAGAAAATTAGAAGTAACATACTGTAAAACCATGGAGGGAATAGTTAGGTTTGAAGTACGAAATGATGAAGATGAAATCACCAGTGAGGTAAAGTTCAGTAAATTGAAGCTGCTGAAATTGGTAGATCTACCAAACCTCTTCAGCTTTTATGCCCAAAAGGAGAAGAAGGGAACAACCATGGGAAGCTCTCCTACCTGTGCCCAACCTCTTTTCAGTGAAAAGGTAAGCTTTATCATTTTTTTTTAAATGGCGAAAAAGGTAAGCTTTATCATTGTCCTGTTAATTAGTAGTGTTCCTGAGGGTTCATAGAATGATCTGCTATTCATATTGAGGAATAAGTTGAACATTCCGCTTCATTACATGTTGACATAAAGTTTGTCTGAGGATACAATATTCTATTGACTTACATCATACAATCCATAAAGTTAACCAAAAAAAGGTGTACCATTTTCAGAAAATTACGCATAAATTTTTTTAATTCATTCATCATGAAAAAGCATAACATTTTTTTATTTCGGCACACTATGAGGGGGTTATCATAGCATTTCCCAAAAATGGAAGCTTGTTAGTATTTTGGGGAAGGCGGGCACAACCGGAGGGAACTCTACCAGCCATGCACTACCTTTATTCAACAGAAAGGTACATTTGCTCTATCATTACTAGCATTGTGTCCGTTCAAGCATAGGACAGAAAAAATCACATTGATATTTAAATTTTTTTTACACCAAATTAAAGTAATTCATGAGCTCTTTAATATGGTGCAAAGAAATTCAAAAAATTATGCCTTGACTTATTTTATTTTTTAATTTTAAAATTGCACATCTTTAAGTAGGAACCATCAATTTGGGATAGAGAGGAGTAATATCCAAAATTCAAAAGTGCCTAAATCAAGGGCTACATATTTTATACTTTTAACATTTAATTCATGAATTTTTTTTGGAAACGTGTTTAAAAAGTGTCCTCACTTGCAAAGAATCCTGGATACGCCACTGCCAATCCCACAAACACTAGTTTAAAAGTTCATGTAAAACAATGTGGGCTTCTAATTTAATAAAAGGAAAAAGGAGAGGAAATGCTTAAGTATCCTGTATCCCCAACTTCGTCCGGCGATTTAGTATTCTCTTTGACTTCCACCACACGGATGCATAAAGTTAACCATATGAGTTTATAGCAACAAATATAGAAATGACGTAACAATAAACACAAATTTCATAACAAGATTAATACCATAAAATGGTGTATCTTTTATCAAAGGAATCATACCATTTCGGCAAATGATGCATAATATTTTTCAGAATGGCATAGCATTTTTAAATTAACTCATTTAATGTTTTCCCGCATCATATCATTCATCACAAATGGTATACGATTCACCATGAAAAAAGCATAACATTTCTTAATATGGGCACACCCATAACATGGTGCTACCTTAGTATTTCCAAAAAATGAAAGGTTCTGATGTGGAGGACAGTGCATGTTATGGTTTTGATCCCAAACAACTAGCTGACTTATTCCTTGTGTAGCAGTTGTTTGATAATGCTTGGCGAGCAACCTTTACATGGAGAAGTTCCTAATGATTTGTCTATCAAACTACTTTGTAGGTTATTTTTCCTGTCTTGGAGAGTTTGACCATTGAAAAGCTAGATAACATAATAAAGATTTGGGACAAGCAATCAATTGCTCATGTCTTGAAAGAACAAGGGTCTTTCTGCCAACTGAAACTCGTGGATGTCCGAGGATGCGCAAAACTGATGCATGTGTTTCTATCCAATATGCGTCTACAGTTAAAGAAACTAGAAAGGCTTGAAGTATATAGTTGTGAAACCATGCAGGGAATGGCTGAATTTGAGGGAGAAATAGATGAAGATGGGCTTAGAAATGAGGTATGTCGTTTCAGCAAATTGAGAACTTTGATATTGTTAATTCTAATTAATCTATGATATTAATTGCTATTAACCGCTTTTTAATGAAAAGATACAATATTTGCTTTATCATTATCCTGTTCTCTTATTTTGAATCTTTAATTTCATGTTGGTTCTTAGACCATACTTTACATATGAATAGGGTAACAATATCATGAGCAGTTATGCCCCTCTCAGTCTCACGCTATCTCATGTACAGACACTTCTTCCGTTACTCACACATTATCCAAATATAAGAGCATCCGCAATGTAATAATCAAAACTAAGAGGTTGCTAAAGTTAGCAATATTTGTTCAAAAAAGTGCTCACATTGTAATAACCAAACTTAGCAATCTCTTAGCAACTCATCAAATTTTAGCCTTTGAATAATCAAAACTAACAATTTTTTGCCAATAATCAAATCTAATGATCCCTACATTTTCTCAATCAAATACACCCATCATTATACAAAACATTCTCTCTCTCAACAATGTTTTCAAAAACTATTTTTTTAGAAAAATTTTAAAAAAATAGTTTTAAAAAACTGTTATTTTGAAAAACTGTTTTTTTATAAATAAAAAAAAAAACTGTTTTCAAAAACCGTTTTTACACACAAAAAAAATTGTTTTCTTTTTGGAAAAAACTAATATTTTTCACTAAACTCTTTTTTTTCAAAAAAAAACTATTCAAATTATTATCACAATTGTGATTCTGATTCTATAGTTTTTTTTTTTTTGACATTATTCTGATTCCATAGTTTGAGATGATTGAGAATAGTGATTTTCCATTGAAGGAAGAAAGAATAATAAATAGGCAAGAATGACAATAGGCATGAAAGAATTGGAGGGGATGTGGAATAATTGGAGGGACAAACCGGTGAGAATTTTTTTTCGAAAGAAATGAAGGGTAAAAGTTTGGAGGGAAAGAAGAGTTGGTAGTGGACCCATTGATTTTGATTATGGGTACAAAATGAACAATGTGAGACTTCATATTGTTAACTTTAGCAACCCTCTAAATGAATAATCAAAAGCTGACATGGCAAGTTTTGATTATTCATGTTTGATTATTACATTGCGGATGCTCTAATGAATGGTACTTGTTGTATGACCAGTATATATACTCTCTTGTTCTTCTTCTAGACCCTTACCCTCTAATGTTATCGGAGCTCCTTCCGCCATCATTTTCCTCCTTTCCAAGTGCAATGACGTCTTTCAAGTCGTACCAAACCTCTGATGGTTGAGCAGGGCTACACTCTCTCTCTTCTCTCTCTCTCTCTCTCTCTCTCTTCTCTTTCTCTCTAACCTAAACCAGTTTTTGCCGTCGCTTAGGGGGGGGAGGTGCCCATTCCCTTCTCCCCCCGGGCATCCTCTTCTTTTTACCCTTTCCTTTTCCTTCTCAAATTGAGCTGTCCCTCTACTCTCCTCTACCGGTTCAGCTTCTGCCTTTATCCCTTCTCTTCTTGTCGGACGGCTGCCGGTCTTTTCCCCTTGGGGTTACCGGTTTGGCTTAACAGCGAGGTCGTCCGATGAGGGAGGTGGTGGTGAGGCCTGTGAGGCCACCCATCGTGTTCTACTCATGGGTAGTCACGATTTGGGCTTAACGGCAAGCGGCGGTTTCACAGTAGGCGTATGGATCTGGATCATGGCTCGTTCTGTGGGCGTTTGAGGGTGGCGCCAGCTAGCAGCGTACGGCGGCGATTGGTACGTCCGTTGTCGTTTCCTCAGGTCGTTTGTGGGAGCCGATTTGGCGGTGTCTCGGCGGTCATTGTTGGGGCTTCGGCAACGCGTGGGGCTCTTGTCGGCGTGGGTTGTTGGCTGGCGTTGGGTGTGGCTTTCCAATCCTAGTCTGGTGGGGTGTGGTGGTTCCTGGGAGGTTGCTCGGCGGTGTGGCTGTTGTGGGGTGCGGCGGCCCTGTTCTGTTTCGGTTTGGGTTAGGAGGAGGTATTCTTGGTTTTGGTGTATGGCGGCTTGGTGGTCTTCCGTAGGTGATGGAGGGTTTGAGGTCCGATGGTGGTGGTGCGCTGGTGGAGGCGGGGGTTGATGGTTGGCCGTTCACTGCTGTTGTCTTTTAGGGTTAAGGTTTTTTGGGCCTTGCCACTGGTTTGGGCTTGGCCCATGGCTGTTTTGAGCTTCAATGTTTTATTTGGGCTGGTTTGCCCTTTGGGTGTTTTGGGTTTTGTCCCAACAGGTGTTCATCCAACTTTGTATTGGATTCCCCTTCTTCTTTCCCCAACTTGATGTACTCCTTGTCAAGTTTTTCAATAAAATTTTGTTGCCTATCAAAAAAAAAATGACGTCTTTCAAGTCTTCTTTTTTTTTTTTTTTGGCGGTTGGGAATTTCTTTTCAGTACATAGAGGACAGAAGTTCGAACGTCCTTGGTATATTTTTGAAGGGCAGTAGTGGAAGCTGAACGTGGGTAGATATTGGCTTTCATTGTAGAATGATTTTTTTAGACACCAATATGCTACCTCACAAGTTATTTTAACTTTATCCACGACATGAGCCACTCCTTGCAGAGACCATGTTCGTCAATCAATTGTGCTTTGATATTACTTGTATTATTAAGTGGTTCATTTTCACCAATTATACATGTCCAAAGTTTTATCTCATACAATCTAATGCGGCGCTCATCATGTTCAGATGTTGACGGACCATTGCAATATGGTTAAAACCTTTTTTGGTTTTAATTTTCTTATAACACTGAATCGAGTCTGGATAAATATTAGCTAAGGATTTAGTGTAACTAGAAAAGAAGTGTTTGCTGAAATCTTGATTTATTTATTTTTTCTTTCCACCGAAAAAGAGAAGTTAAAATATCCTTTTTATTCGAATTAATGTAATCGTACTTCATCTTTAGACACATATTTGAATGATTTTTTTTTTTTAATCAAATGCAACTAGAGGGTAAGAAGGGACTACGGTGATGAAAAGAAAGATTCCTGAGGGTTTTTTTTATATAGACAAAAAATTTATAAAAAACGGGAAGAGGGGAAAGGAAAATCCAACAAAAGGTTGAATAGTACATCACATGGGCCGAAGCCCAACCCCTAAGGTTTAACACGGGAGTCCAAAGATAATACAATGCAACACACCCAGTACCCAAATATACAATAAAGCCCCAAAACAAATAGGCCCAAAACGACCCGCCCGATAGACCCAGCCCCTCAAACCCTAACCCAAAGCCAAACCACCACCGCACAAAACACCGAAATCATCACTGCCCGGACCATCACCACCACCCAACCACCTCGCCATTAAGCAGATCCGATCACTCCCAGATGTAGATGACCGGCGGCAGGAAGGAACCCAACAAACCAATCAAGGTAAATCAACCGGCCTACAATGACAGAGAGGAAACAAAGAGAGGACAGTGGGAGCCAAAATCTGCAGCCTATTACTGTGTTACAGCCAATTATCATATAGAACCATTTAAGTATTAGTCATCAAAGCCTCTAGGCAAGCTCAATGGTACTAATACGGTTCTGAGTTCTAGTAATTTATCAAATAAAATGGAAAATTGGAAACTCCACCAAATATGATGTGTCTTGATATTAGAAGATTGAAAGGTGATCGAATTGATGAATATGACTTCCACTGCTCTCCATATTTTGATACTCGAATCTTGTGCTTCGAAGCCAAGATGGATTGGAGAGCTTCATTGGACCACATTGTTATTCAATCTCAGTCGAAGATATTGAGCATGGTTGGCGTTAGTACTTGCTCTAAGAAACATTCATAACGTACTAAAACGAATCCTCATTTTAATTGATTTTAGAGCTTGATTGGACCTCATTGTTATTCAATCATTATTGAATATGTTGTAAACAACTTTGCAGGTTGCTTCCCCTGCCCGAGAACATTTAGAGATGGTTGGGGTAACAGAGATTCGGGACAAGCAACCACTCACAGAACCCAGAAAAGAAGTTGAATCCTTGTGCAAACTTGAAGGCATTCATATTGAGAAGTGTGACCAATTGTTGTATGTATTTCCCTCCCATATGCTTCCTCAGAATCTGCAAGAATTATTGATAGATGGCTGTAACGAGTTGGAGGTAATATTCTCAAAGGACCCGAAGGAGGAGAAAGAAGCAATCGACGATGACATCACTGTGTTCCCTCGGTTAAAGAAAGTGAGACTTTTGAAATTGCCTAAGCTCAAAAGTTTTTATACTGAAACGCAAGGCTTCTTCTCCCACAAGGTACAAAGGTCCTTACCCTTTTTTACTTGATCATGCATGGCCATGAAAAACACACAAAAGCGGGCACACATTTATAATTTATTCTGTAGTTTGATTGAAATTGGATAAAGATTTGATCCGTAATTGAGAGCCACTACCACTTGTAGTCTGTACCCAACAACATAATGGAGCCACACCACCTCCTCCGACCATAATTAGGGTCTCTAGACATTTATTCCATGGTTAACTTTAAGATCTTAATATTAGCTAGTCAAAATCTTCAGAAGACAGTTTTTTTTTTTTTCAAAAACATTCGAGTTTGAATCACAATTTTTTACTTTTCAATTCCTCTCATCGAGATGAATTAATAATCCGTAAAAATTTACCGCAAAATTAAAAAATGGAAAAGAAATTAATAAAGATAACATTTTAAAAAGGCAAATGGCTTAAGTTTAGGGTGGCGATGTGGATTAAAGTCAAATTCAATGTTAGGATGTACACTGTGGAGGATTTCAAAAGATTTTTAGATGGCATTCGATCGCTTAATTTGTAATTTGTAATTTGTTTTGATGATTATCATTCAACTTCCAGCTGGATGATTATCGTCTTCCCTTTCCCCCGTTGAGTTGTGCATGTTCGCTCCTCAACCTTCCCCCCTCGATGTAACCTTTTGAGTTCTATGAAATTTCTTTTAGCCGAGAAAAAAAAAAAAATGGCTTAAGCCAAACCAGGCCTTAATTGTGTTGGGTTTAGAAAGTGGGTCATTTCAGTGAGGCAACGTGCATGCTTCACGTTTTTTATTTTACATGCTTGGGAAATTTATTAATTTTGCCAAACTTATCAATTTTCATTACTGTGTCCAACCCAATATTTAAACAATCGTATTTCTCTATTTATTAATCTCATTTAAAAATTATTTCGTTAATATACTATGTTTACTCACGTGACAAACTTTTCCTTAAGTACAAATATTCTTATGATTTTATCAGTTCGCACTTTCAAATTTTTACATGCATAATTTAATTTTGGTAAATTTATCAATTTTGATTTTGGCAAGTACATTACATTTATTAATCAGTTTGTACATTTTTTGGTTTTACATGCGAAGTAAAATTCTAATTTTGCTATAGTTTTCAAATTTGTTAGTATGTGAATGATTGTTAGGCCATCAGTGATTTCTGATGGTACGGCTCTAGAAAAAAAAGAAGAAGAAGACTTCTTTGAAAATTTATATTATTTTGAACAGATTTGAAAAACTTGATTATTTAAATAATTATTGTGTATGGAATAGTTTAGTGTTCGGATTGAGTTAACATGTCTTCCATAGCTCTCCAAGTTTTGAGAATTGAATCTCATGCTTAATTATGATGCAGAAATGGGTTTTAGCTAGAGCTTGATTGAACCTAATTAATTACTATTCAATCACTAATGAATGTTTTGTAAACAATTTTGCAGGTTGCTTTTTCTACCCTGGAAACTTTGCAACTTTTGGATTTAGATAAGATAACAAGGATTTGGGACAACCAACCACTCTCAGAACCAGAAAGAGAAGCTAAATCCTTCTACAAACTTAGGTGGATTGATGTTGAGGGTTGTAACCAATTGGAGTATGTATTGCCCTTGTATATGCTTCCTCAATTAAAGAATCTGCAACTACTCTGCATAAAGAAATGTAGGAAGATGGAGATGATAATCTCAAACAACCCAAAGGAGAAAGAAGCCACCAACAACAATGATACCTTTCGGTTCCCTCAGTTAAAGGATGTGTTGTTAATGGATTTGCTTAATCTCAAAAGTTTCAAATGTGGTGAAACGCAACCCCCCTTCTCCAACAAGGTACAAATTCCTATTTACAGTGGGCACACATGCATGTATATAATCCTGTAGTTTCATTGCAATTACAATTTAGGCAAATTAGTTTATCGTGTAAACTTAACAGATATCTGAAACTTAACCAATTACTAACCAAACCAAACTGAGCCTTACGTCCCAATCACTTAGGGTCGGCTACATGAATCTGTTTTCTCCAATGAGCTAAACTTAACCAATTACTGCCCAATTTAATACTAATTACATTGTCTCTACATTTCTAATTTGGTATGTATTATTTTTACAATTTTGAAAACAAGTCCTATGGTTATCACAGCCAATTCCACCATAAGTATTAGGTAAACCAACAAAACTAACAGAATGTCAAAAATTCTGAACTGTATTAAATTTTCTGGAAATTAGGACTTCTAAGGAAACCAAGCTACTCGAGTTTGAGCTCGTGTTTATTCATTAAAAGATTATTCAAGATTGGTTTATTTAACTCTTTTTCGAAAGTCGTTAGCTACTACTTGTTTCGTTTGTCTAATTATGTATAAAAAAAAATTAAGCTACTCGAGATCGGTTCATGTTTGGTTTGATTAAAACTCTGTTCCTATGTGACTAGGGTTAATTCGTTTTTCAGAAAAAAAAACAGAGAGGAGGCGAAAGAAAACTATTCTTAGAGAGAAGAAAGAAGACTTTTTTTTTATCAGCAAAAACAAAGGACGTGTACTCAATTGCTTCTTTGATTATAGTGCACTGGTGTGGCTCCCATGATTTTTTCTCACGTTGAGATTTTTCTCATATATCTATGTGTCTTTTGTGTTTCTATTTCATAGGCACTATTTTCATTTGCCATGTGATTTTTGTGATCATAGCTTTCAAGATCCACATGGGGCGTTGTGGATTGTACGCAGAGTTCAATTCCTAACACCATTCCTTGCAACCGCTTTAAAAAGATATCGAATACCATAAAAGATTTAATTGAAGCTCTACTTAAAACAAATTGGTTTTAGGAGTGATAAGGGATAAATGGTCCGACAATTAGTCATGACAGTTGTGTTTGTCCACGACTATGTAACATAGCGAATGGCTTTATCATGGGTTACAATATATCTATATCTCGTAATCTGTTGGCTTTATAGGTTTTGTGTTTATCCTATTAGATTAGACGAACATGCCTCAATAATCGCGAGAAACGTTAATTCTAATTATTAGCATAACTTATTCACTTAATTAATTACTAACGACACGGTAACATCAATTTTGTTGCAGGATGTATTCCCAGTGTTGGAGAAAATATTGATATCCCCTCGAACTACGACCTCTAGTTTTGATGAACGAAGCAAGTGGCCATAATGGTGAAGAACTTGATGAAGATTTAAAGAATCCTACGAAAAAGGTATCCGTGAAGGTCAGTATTTCTAACTTATTTCTTGTGTACTCAAAAAACACTTGTCTGGGAATATTTACCGTAAACTATTGAACTGGAGGTATCCATGGAAGTTAGGATTTTTAAATTGTTCTTGTGTCACTTAATAAACAATTAATCGTCTGTGAATATTTATTAGAAATTATTCAACTGATGCTTCGAATTTTTGAATTTTTTTTTTTTTTTTTGAGGTAGCTTCTAAGTTTTCCAGTTTCTTTGGATTAGGAATGTGGTACAAGGTGCAAAGAAAATGGCCATAATGGTAAACAAGGCTGAACATCATGATGACAGTATAGCTATATATATATATATATATATATATATATATATATATATATATATATATATATGGTAAAATTATACAATAGTGCGGGAGTACCGCCATATGGTACTCCGAACCATTTTACAATCATACATTTCTGTGGAGTCTTCCACTTAGTGTATGGATCTCACATGATGAATGTGTGGTTGAAGGTTGGTTACTATTCTGCTATTTTTCTTTCTTCTCTGACAGCCTACGCCCAAA